>JADRCD010000309.1:0-25210 GCA_019843815.1 Montemys delectorum
AGATTGTTTCTCTGATCCCGGTTTAACTTTGGTATCTGGTATCTGTCTAGAAAATCATCCATTTCATCTAGATTGTCCAGTTTTGTTGAGTATAGACTCTTGTAGTAGGATCTGATGACTTTTTAAATTTCCTAAGTTTTTCTTGTTGTGTCTCCCATTTCATTCCTGATTTTGTTAATTTGGATACTGTCTCGGTGCCCTCTGGTTAGTTTTGCTAAGAGTTTATCTATTTTGTTACTTTCTCAAAGAACCAGCCTTTAGTTTTGTTGATTCTTTATATTCTACTTGGTTGTTTTCAGCCCCAAGTTTGATTATTCCCTGCCTTCTACTTTTATTGGGTGTATTTGCTTATTTTTGTTCTGGAGTTTTCAGATGTGCTGTTAAGCTGTTAGTGTATGATCTCTGGAATTTGTTTATTGAGGCACTCAGTGCTATGAGTTTTCCTCTTAGTACTGCCTTCATTGTGTTTGATAAGTTTGGGTATGTTGTGCCTTGATTTTCATTATAATCTAGAAAGTCTTTATTTTATTTTTAAGTTTTTTTTGACCAAGTTATTGAGTAGAGAATTGTTCAGCTTCCATGTGTATGTGGGCTTTCTGTTGTTTCTGTTGTTATTGAAAACCAACCTTTAGTTCATGGTGGTCTTATAGAATACATGGCATTGATTTAATGTTCTTGTATCTGTTGAGCTTTGTTTTATGTTGTCAGTTTTGGAGAAGGTACCGTGAGGTGCTGAGAAGAAGGTATGTTCTTTTAAATGTTCTTTAGATATCTGTTAAATCCATTTCATTCATAATTTTTGTTAGTTTCACTGTGTCTCTGTTTAATTTCTATTTCCATGATCTATCTGTCCATTGGTGAGAGTGGGGTGTTGAAGTCTACTACTATTATTGTGTGATGTTCAGTGTGTGCTTTGAGCTTCAATAACATTTCTTTTATAAATATGAATGCCTTTGCATTTGGGACATAAATATTCAGAATTTAGAGTTCATTCTTGGTTGATTTTTCCTTTGATGAGTGTGTAGTGTCCTTCCCCATGTTTTTTGATAACTTTTGGTTAAAAGTCAACTTTATTTGATATTAGAATGGCTACTCCAGCTTGTTTCTTGGGACCATTTGCTTGAAAAAAAAATTTCTAGCCTTTATTTTGAGGTAGGGACTGTCTTTGTTACTGAGGTGTGTTTCCTGAATGCAGCAAAATGCTCGGTCCTGTTTACATATCCAGTCTGTTAGCCTATGCCTTTTTATTGGGCAGTTGAGACCATTCATGTTGAGAGATATAAGAACCAATGATTGTTGCTTCCTGTTATTTTTGCTGTTAGAGGTGGAATTATGTTTGTGTGTTTCTCTTCGTTTGGATTTGTTGTGAGAATATTAATTTCTTGCTTTTCCTTGGGTGTAGTTTCCTCTTTGTGTTGGACTTTTCCTTCTATTATCCTCTGTAGGGCTAGATTTGTGGAAAGGTATTGGTTTTGTTTGTTTGTTTGTTTGTTTGTTTTTCGAGACAGGGTTTCTCTCTTTAGCCTTGGAGTCCTGGAACTCAGAAATCTGCCTGCCTCTGCCTCCCAAGTACTGGGATTAAAGGCATGTGCCACCACTGGCTGGCAGAAAGGTATTGTTTAAATTTGGTTTTCTCATGGAATATCTTGGTCTCTCCATCTATGGCAATTGAGACTTTTACTGGTATAAAAGCCTGGGCTGACATTTTTGTTCTCTTTGGGCCTCTATGACATCTGCCCAATATCTTCTGGCTTTTAGAGTCTCTGTTGAGAAGTCTGGTGTAATTCTGATAGGTCTGCCTTTATATGTTACTCGACCTTTTTTCCTTACCTCTTTCAATATTCTTTCTTTGTTCTGTACATTTGGTGTTTTGATTATTATGTGACGAGAAGAATTTCTGTTCTGGTTGCATCTGTTTGGTGTTCTGTAGGCTTCTTTTATGTTCATGGGCATTTATTTCTTCTACAATTTTGTTGAAGATGATTGCTGGCCCTTTGACTTTGAAATCTTCACTCTTGTCTGTATGTATATTTCTTAGGTTTGGTCCTTTCATTGTGTCCTGGATTTCTTGAATGTTTTGAGTTAGGAGCTTTTTGCTGCTTGTATTTTCTTTGACTGTTGTTTCAATGTCTTCTATGGTGTGTTCTAAGCCTGAGATTCTTTCTTCTACCTCTTGTATTCTGTTGGTAATGCTTGCATCTGTGACTCCTGTTCTTTTTTCTAGGTTTTGCATCTCCAGGGTTGTTTCCCTTTGTGTTTTCTTTAATGCTTCTATGGCCATGTTTAGATCCTGGTTGGTTTTATTCAATTCCTTCAACAGTCTGACTGTGCTTTCCTGTATTTCTGTAAAAGAGGTTTTTTTTTTTTTTTTTTTTTTTGGTTTTTCGAGACAGGGGTTTTCTGTATAGCCCTGGATGTCCTGGAATTCACTCTGTAGACCAGGCTGGTCTCGAACTCAGAAATCCACCTGCCTCTGCCTCCCAAGTGCTGGGATTAAAGGCATGTGCCACCACTGCCAGGTTTCTTTAAAAGATTTATGTGTTTCCTCTTTAAGGGCTTCTACTTGTTTAACTGTTTTCTCTTGTATTTCTTTAAAGGATGGTTTATGTCACACATAAGGTCCTCTATCATTTTGATGAGATATGATTTTAGATCTGAGTCTTGCTTTTGAGGTGTGTTGGGGTATCCAGGCCTTGCTGTGGTGTGAGAACTGGTTCTGATACTGCCAAGTAGTGTTGATTTCTGTTGTTTATATTTTTGTACATGCCTCTCTCCATCTGGTTATCCCTAGTGTTACCTTGCCTTACTGTCTCTCATTGGAGCCTGTCCTTCCTGTGATCCTGGATGTGCTAGCACTTCTGTGGGTCAGGCTGCATCTGAGTGTGGGCTGAGTGGTTGGGGATCCAGAGCACAGTGTCTGCTCTGGGTACAGATGCAAATCTGCTAAGGCATTTTGTTTACCTAATGTTTTTATATTTTTAAATTTTCCAAACAAAGTTTCTCTGTGTAGTCCTGGCTGTCATCAAAGTAGGCCTATAGACCTGGCAGGCCTTGAACATAGACATCAAATTGATTCTGGCTTCCAAGTTCTGGGATCAAATATGTACCAATATGCCGGATTATTTTTTTTTTAAATTATTAGTGACTGATGGCACTGGAATGTAGGTGTTTTTCTATGTCAAACACATATAATTGTGCGGATGTTTGCCAATATTTTGATTTTTGAAATTCGGCAGAGATTATTATTCTGTTTCCCAGGTTGGGAAATATTCATGGCATTAATACTACTGAGCCTTCTCAGCCACTGGAGTGTAGGTGTTGACCTTCTTTCTACCTCTAGCGTTTGTTTTGAATTTATTTTGGAATGAATATGAGTCTTTTGCCTGTATACATGAATATACACCTCATGTGTGCCCAGTCCTCACAGTAGTCAGAAGATGTCCTCAGACCTCCTGAAAGTGGATTAATGGATAGCCTGAGCCCCCTGTAAATACAGGCAGTTGGGCTCGCTTATTTGTAGGACCCGTAAGAGTTCTTCACTGCTGAGCTAGCTCTCCTGCCCTATGCTCTTTACATCTGATGGACATTAACTTTGCTAATATTTTCTAATTGTCCAATCATAAGTGTTTAAATATATATTCTCTTTTAGTAAGATCTTACTAATACTATATAGTTTGAGCTGGGGCTCCTCAGATTTCTAGAAGATGAATACAGAACTGGACCGGATGTATCATTCTCTTATGAACTTAAGAAAAATCTCGGAATTCTTCCTCTCTGTCTGGTTTGGTTGGTTAATTATTACAGGGTAGACAGGGTCTTACTATGTAGCTCTGGCTGTCCTAGAACTCATTGTATACATCATGCTGGAATCCTGGAACTCACTCTGTAGACCAGGCTGGCCTCTGCCTCCCAAGTGCTGGGATTAAATGCATGCACCACCACTGCCCAGTGAGATTTTTTAAAGATAATTTTTAATTGTGTGGAGTGATTTCCTTATGGAAAAGCACATTAATGCTAGAGCAGGTATACTTCCAGCCTAGAAAGATATTTTGAGAAAAGCTCTCCTGTTAGCATCAGGGCATTGCAAAGTCTGTGGAGAAGCATGGGTGAGTCCACAGACCTGTTGCCAGGGCAACAGCCACCATATTCCCAGAATCCATTGGGCTCACCTCCCACCTTTACCTGGATCCACTATGTCAGAACCCATATATATATATGGCTTCTCTCTTTCTGTGCTACTGCCCCCTTTCTCCCTCTCAATTAAACCTCTTACACGTGGAACTGTTTGGGCCTAGTGTGGTATGTTCTGACGAGACCTGCTGTTCTAACATATTATCTCCACTTACACTCAGGTGTCCTGATCCCAGTTGTTGTTCCTAAGGGTCATAACATACTGTCTTCTTGATTAAGCTAGCTAAATTCTTAAATGAACTGCCTGCGCCACCATTCAGTTTTAAAATTTCCTGTTGGAGCCATTTAGTCAACTTCCTGTAAGTTTAGCATCACCATTATGTAGAAGTGCGTAGTTGTGCCACGGTCAGTTGTTTTGTGATTTCCCTGCATGTATTAATTCATGAATTAATGACGTTAATTCATGGCACTGGACAGTGTAGTGACGAATTCTGGGAAGAGCTAACCATCAGTAGCTACAGTAGGAGGTATGGTGTGAGATGCTCCAGGTTTCTCCTCTGATGCAGAAGTAGTGAGCTGTGAGTTAGAGCATAGGCAACACTATGCTGGGTGTGGCAGCCACTGTCCAGGAAAGCCACTTCCATGACCAGGTAGAGCAGGTTTGCTGGGCTATCACAATCTGATCTGCTGAGATTGGGATGGCTTGTGAACCAGACTTTGGTTCTGTTCCTACATGTGGTGACCTGGGCAGAAGAAAACTATCCCAAAACAAAGGGAGTGAAAATACAACATGGTCCACAACTGAACTGTGAATCTGACTGTGGCAGGGGATTGTATACAAGTAGATAGAATAACTATAGCTATAACCTAACTGTAGGTTAGAATTTTGACAAACAACAACTCAAATCAGTTAAAAGCTTGGGTTTTTTTTTTGTAATAATTGATTTATTTCCCCTGAAACCATATACTAGAATATGCATTTGATTCTTTGCATCACATGATGTTGTTTGCTGATTGAAAGAGTATCTCAAACAACTATGTTTTGTTCCTTTGTAGTACAGAAGTATATTTTTATATCATTAATTTTCGAGTCTGACAGGACACACAGAAAAACTGTCATTTATAGAAATACCCCAGAAAATACCAGGAGACAGACAGCTCACTTGTAACTACTTAGACCTTGGGTATTTATGGAACTATAGTTATAGATCATTGTGAGCTGCCATGTAAATGCTAAAAATGAAGTCTGTTCAGGAGTTGGTGCTCTTAACAACTGAATGATATCTCCAGCCCCACTAACCCACTTTCAAAAAAGTAAAATATAATGCCATATACAAGATATTTGGGACAAGAGGAACAATTTTGAAAAGAGCTGCAAGCATGTAGTGGAGTTGGCCTAAAAGTGAGGCTATGTGTGCTTCAGTGACAGCGTTGGAAGACTGGGGAGATCTAAGTACATTGTAGTCTAGGCAATTTCATCATCATCTGAAGAAGCTGAACAATGAGCTTCATGATTTCATATTTTCCTGCTGGATTTGGTCTTGCTATGGTCTATTCTACCTTCAATATGCTTTGATTCTTTGTGGAATAATATTGTTTATTCTTTGCATTGTATGTTGGAAACATAACAGTGTCATTGAAGATCATTGAAGAATGTGGTAGGGTAAGAGGCAGGATTTACTCTCAAAGAATTGAAACAAGATGTGTTGTTTAAATGAGAATGTCGCCCATAGACTCATATGTTGAGTACTTATTTTCCAGTACCTGGAAGTTTTAGCAGTGACTAGAGGTGTGACCTCTTTGAACAGGGTGTATTGTGTGGATGTACTAAGATCCTTTAAATGCCTCTGACCATGCAAATTGTGTTGTCTGCCTCCTTTCTGAGTCTCAAAATGTGAACTTTCTGTTTTTCTTATTTCCATATGTTTACAATTCCATGATGGACTCTAATCCTTTGGAAGTGTAAGTCCAATGTAATGCTTCTGATTTTTATTTGCCTTGGCCATGATGTATTTTATGACAGCACTTAAAGTTTACTATAGGGAAGCGTTCTGTGGACTGTGAGAGAAAAATAAACCTCCCCTTCCAGTTATAGACACCATGGAGGGCTCTTCTAAATCTAGGTCTAGAGCAGTTAGCCTCAGAGTGACCCCAGGATAGGCAAGTGTAGCCTGCCTCAAAGAATCAATCCTGTTAACAACATATGTTTGGGGGAAGGGTAGGGAGTCTTCAAAGGGGAAACCAGGAAGGTAGATAACATTTGAAATTTAAATAAATAAAATAACCAATAAAATTTTGTTTTAAAAAGAACATAATCCTTTATTGCTAACCAGACCAACATCAAATTACTTTTCAGGTCTCTCTTCTATACAAGAATATCATGCTAGGGATAGTGGTCCAAATGCATGGGATAAATTTATACTGCTATTTATTACAGATTCTCTATGATGTGTCTATAGAAACATAAAGAGGTATAAGATATGTTCTGAGGGGGTGTGGTGAGGTATGAGGGAAGGGAAAAGCCCAAGAGGGCAAGAGAGAAGTGGGAAGCTAGAGCAAGGAAGGGAGGAGGGGGCAGTCAGCCCCTTTGTAGTGGGTCAGACCTACCTGGCAACTGTGGGATCTCCTTTAGACAGAATGCTAAAACTTTCCAACTGCTGTTGCCTATTAAAGAGTAGAACTCTCCCTCCACTAGGAGAGTTAGCCTCAGGCAATGAGCTCCCTATTTGGGTAATCAGTGCAACAAGGTCAGTCTTTGAACCACTTACACACATCCAGTAAAAATGCTGTCAGCAAGTGTTGTTTATGTATTTGAGTTTTAATAGTCACCATACATAACAAAGAAGAAATTGGCCTTGAAGAATTTAGGATGGAGGGGGCGGGGAAGTAAGGGTGTAAATTGTTGAAGGATATTTGATTATGGTTCATAGAAAACCTAACTGGTAGTGAAATATCCAAGCTTAGGAAGACACTGCCTTTTCAGATGCAGCTAGGTGTGTCCTGAAAAGATGTAGTTTGGGTGTGCCTCTGAAAGCCAGCACCTGCATAGAAGAGAATGCCAAAGAATGGAGAGTTCTTGCTTATTGTAAGGCAAATTGCTTGGGAGCAGGCTTGTGGTCTTTGTTGGATGACTTGAGGCAAACTCACCTGGATGCTTTGAGGTCCTCTTCAATTAAGATAAAAACTTTTGGCCCCCTACATACTTGGTTTTGATCCACCCATCAGGACCACTACCATGAAATGACCTGCTTCAGCCTGCCAAGTGTGTATTGAGGGAGACAGATCCTACACATTTGAGAGCTCTCTGGGTGGGCACTTCCTATGGAGTCTATCTCTTTCCCTTGGCTTAGAATAGCATCCTGGAAGCAGAGGGGTAAGAAAGAGCAGGACACAGATGAAACAGGATTTGAGGAAAGAGCAATGGAGCCCTCATGGGTTTCGATGAGCTCAAGAGAAATGTAGACTAGCTAGGTAAAGGGACATAGATAGAGAGATTTCTGAGCATGTAGCAGTTTAGTTGTACATTCAAGCTTGTAAATAGATATTTTGCATATACTTAAGGAAATGAAGTTAGTTCACTAGGATAACATAGTTTTACCAAACCTCCCACACTCATTTGTTAATTTTTAATATTTAGAATATATATTAGAAAAATGTAGAAAGGTAAATCTTACAGAAACTGATATATTATTTTAATTCAAATGTGTAGGAATTAATTTTAAATGAAAATATAGTAAATACAGAGATAGCTTAGGGATGAGCATTGGATATTGTTACAGATGACACAGGTTGCCTTCCCAGAAACCATGTGGCATTAGACCTGCTGCTTAAGTGAAATCCCAAGGGATCTACTCCCCTCTTCTGGCCCCTTCAGGTACTGCACACGAACAAGGGCCAGGAAAACACTCATAGACAGAATAAAATAAAAATTAATCATAAAAAATTGGAATCTTCGACAAAGATGTCACAGCTGTCAGACAGAGAGCATTCAGGATGAGGTAGAATGCACTTCAGCTCAAATTACTATAGTTAATGACGTACAACTGAAACAGTTGGACACTCTGAGGGCTTTTTTTTTTAAAGATTTATTTTATTACTACATCTAAGTACACTGTTGCTGTCCTCAGACACACCAGAAGAGGGTGTCAGATCTCATTACATGAATGGTTATGAGCCACCATGTGGTTGCTGGGATTTGAACTCATGACCTCTGGAAGAGCAGTTAGTGCTCTTAATCACTGAGCCATCTCAGTAGCCCCCCTTTTTTTGAGGACCTTTTATTATTAGCAATATTTAACATGGGAAACCCCTTCTTTAATTTGGATCTTTTGAGTAGACAGGATAAACTTTATTCTGACACAGTTTATGGTGGCAGTCTACATATTTACAGGTTACTGAAGATGGTAACTCTTTTTTTCTATTTACATACTCTGGCAAGAGAGATTATTTTATTTCTTAGCATTAGAAGTTCTGTCTTAGCTAGGCAGTGGTGGAGAAACCCTGTCTCAAAACAAACAAACAAACAAACAAAAAGATGTTCTGCCTTTGGAATTTTGGCATATGCTGAAGACCAGCTGAGACATTCAGGCACTACTGTATTCTTCAACTTTCCATTGGTACACAGTCTTTCTTTCACTAGTTGGACAACATTCTGTGAACCATTCTTATATGTCCACTTTCTACATACATAGACTATGCGCTCCGTTCATCTGGAAACCCTTTACTAATACAGATATGTTTTTTCGCCTTCCAACTGACAAAGATGTGCTTGCTAACAATAGTGTTCGATAATGCTTGGCATCCATTTCCTGCTGTTGTCCCAGGGTTGTCTGGAGAATTGTATTGAAAGGGCAAAATAAACCTCATTTGTCTGTATTTAAGGACCCCATTTGTCTCCATTTCGAGGACCAGGCCTTATTTCAAAAAGGTCGTGAGGCATTATCTCCAGGAATAAACCATAAGTCCCAGGAATGAAGTCATAGACACCATCTCTAGCAACAGACCATACAATCCCTAGCAAGATCATTAAATCCTCTCCCAGAGAATAGCCTAAGAATAATGACAATAATGGAGAAATATCTCAGAATCAGCCATGCAGGAATTTCATCATGGGGTTAAACGTTCATAACTTAGGAATTCTGACCACTGTGAACCTGTGGCCCCCCAGCACCCACCAAAGAAATTTTAGATCACCTAGTTCCACATGTTCCCTATAAGAAGGTCTGCATGCCTTTTTCTGGCCTCATCATTTCAAAGAATGGTTGACACCCACATGTTGGTTGTTTTTGCAGAATAAGTGCTTTTTGTTTTGCATACTATCTGAGTCTAAGATCTTCCTTCAGCGATTTTTGGGCCATTACAATACGTAGCAGGTGACTATTAATTCCAGTTTTCTTGACATCAGTGTGAAATCATAAAAACAAATATTGTATTTTGTGTCCTAAAATATTTCTTTAATTGTTAATATCGTTGGAACCTTTTTGCCTATGGGTCATATATTTCATTCTACTCCAAGATGAATAATGGACTGTGGAAGGAATCCATCTTGATTAAAGGAAGATGAGAAGAAGGGGAGGATGAAGAAGAGGAGGAGGCAAAGGAGGAAGTGGAGGAGGAGGAGGAAGTGGTGGAGAACGATGAGAATGAGGAGGAAGAGGAGGAGGAGAAAAGGATCAGCAGAAGCAGGACCAGGAGAAAGAGAAGGAAGAAATTCCTGCAGAGTGCTGGAAGACCGAAAGATAGGTTATTGGAGGACAGGCACAGGTGATACTGAAACAAAAATCCTGCAGCTCTGAAAAGGCTCAGCTTCTGCACTAGAACCCTGGGTCAGGAAACCCTTTACTGTGTGCCTTCAGTGCACTCTATCTCTAAGGGAGGTGCTCATGTCACTCAAGATTCGCCAGCCATTCAGGGCCTCCAAGAAGACCTTCCAATCAGAAGAGGAGGAGGAAAGGCGCTTTGCTCCCTTCAGCAGGTTCAGCGCACTCTAACTCTAAGGGAGGTGCTCATGTCAGTCAAGATTCCCGGCCAATCAGGGCCTCCAAGGAGATCTTCCACTCAGAAGAAGAGGAGGGTTTTTCTTGGTGCTTTGCTCCAAACTGCAGGTTCTGCACACTCTAACCCTGAGGGAGATATTCATGTCAGTCAAGATTCAGTGACTAATCAGAGCCTCCAAGAAGACCTTCCAATCAGAAGAGGAGGGTATTTCTGCTTGCTTTGCTCAGTGCTGAGGTTCAGCGCCATTGCTGAGCAACCTTGAGTGGTTGTTGTGTTGTGCTTTGATCTCTGCTGCTGTGTGCCTAAGGGGAGTGCCTACCGGCTGAGCTACTAAATCGCAATATGGTGAGCATGTGAAAACTTCCCCTAACCTGACAGAGAGGTGGTTTGAGAAGCTGGAGTCTGGGTGGTGGGCTTTCCCCTGGGCAGAGTGGAAACTAGCACTTTACCTACCACCTTGAGGTTCCCTGTGGTCTTAGCCTCTAGATGCACTCCGCGGTGGCACGTGATGAACTTCGTTATGGGACCTGCGTCTGTACAAACCGTTTGGAGCAAGGACTTGCTTGTAGAAACATCCTTAGCTGGATGCCAAATTCGGAAAGGCCTCTCTTGTCTGGTATCTTCTAGACGTTGTGTCCTGGACGTTTAAAATCCATTTGGAGTTAGTTTCGTGGAGATTGTAAACACCATCTCACTTGCTGGTTAGCAGTTGAAAGTTAAGCTGTGATAAAAAGAGTAGAATCGCCGGGCGGTGGTGGTGCACACTTTTAATCCCAGCACTTGGTAGGCAGAGGCAGGCGGATTTCTGAGTTCGAGGCCAGCCTGGTCTACAGAGTGAGTTCCAGGACAGCCAAGGCTACACAGAGAAACCCTGTTTCGAAAAAAACAAACAAACAAACAAACAAACAAAAAACCTCCAAAGCCAGAAGAGTAGAATTGCTGCTGTAAAGGATTTTCCAATGATAAGAAAATGGTAAGTCACACCAAGTAGAATTTAGCTGAGGGAGAGATTTAGCTGAGAGAGGGACTGCCTCTAAAGCTCCCCTCAGATAAGTAGTGTGCTAACCAAGCATCTTAGAGAGTAGGACGCTAGGACACACATGTTTGTTCATCAGGATTGTGGGGGAATATGACCAGCCCATAAACAAGCTGCACAATGAAATATTTCAGACTCACAACCAACACTAAGGCCTGGTGTATGCTTTGTTGAAAAAGCATAGTTCTTCCCCATGGGCAAGACATCTGTGAGCAGCATTTGGAGAGGAAGAGCACTGTTGTGGTGAGGACAGGCCCAATCAAGCAAGGCTTTCCCTGAGGCCATCATGGATGGAGAATGACTAGTTTTCTCCCAAACTGAGCAACATTCTTGGGTGAGCCTGTAAGAGCCTGGGGCCTAGGCCTTGGGACCTTTCCCTAAGGCCATGAGGTTTTGACAGAGAAAGGAAAAGAAGTCCTTCTCTAAAACCAGGCCAGTTCTTGGGAGAGCTGGTAATGGTCTAGGGCCAGAGCCTTTGGAGAGAGGTTGTCCCTTATCCCGAGAAGCCAACAGCTGCTACCTCGTAGGGCTGATGATATCAGTCACAAACCACTGTAGGCATGTGCAGTAATAATGATGAGATTACTTGTGTTTTTCTTAAGCAGCATTGTTTAATTAGATTCTTCCTTTGTCCCATTGTATGTTAGTTTCTGTTCACTTCATGGAAATCTCCCATATCTCTCTATTTTCCTATGTATGTAGTATAAGCTGCTATTCTGTTTTTTTTTTAAGTAATTTTTTTTGTTAAAATAATTATGTATTTTATGTATATAAGTACATTATAGATTTATTCTGACACACAAGAAGAGGGCATCTGATCATGTTACAGATGGTAGAGAGCAACAATGTGGATGCTGGGAATAGAGCTCAGGACCTTTGGAGGAACAGTCAATGTTCCTAACCACTGATCAATCTCTCCAGCCCTCAAAGCTGCTATTCTTTTTTTTTTTTTTTTTGTCTTTTTTTTAAATTAGATATTTTCTTTATTTACATGTAAATGTCTCCTGTCCCAGGTTCCCCTCCAAAAAACAAACAAACAAAAACAACAAGAACAAACCCCTTTTGCCTCCCCCCTCCCCATGCCTGCCACCCCACCCTCTCCCACTTATTGGCCCTGGCATTCCCCTACACTGGGGCACAAAACTTTCACAAGGTCGAGGTCCTTTCCTCCTATTGATGATCGAATTTGCGATCCTCTACTATACACATGCTGCCAGAACATTCAGTCCCACCCTGTATAGTCCTTGGTTGGTGGTTGGGTCCCTGGGAGGTCTGAGGGTACTAGTTAGTAATTGTTGTTTGTCCTAAGGGGCTGCAAACCCTTGCTGCTCTTCTTAACAAGCTTCCTTATGAAGCTTCCTTAGCATAAGCCTTAACTCCTGTCTACCCCATCCCAGCTTCTGTACTTTCTACCTTCTACTTTTCCTATCATTTGCATCTTCAGAGACATTCTACTTACTATTGGTGTACTTAAGAAATAACCTGGAATATATCTGCTATGTAAATCTCCCATCTGCCTAAGTGGCTGGCTTGATCAGCAGCAGTGTTCAGTCCATCCTTAAATTGTTCACATTATAAGCTGGAGTGAGAACCTAAAAATGAGTTAAGGATAGCAACATATGTGGAATGCAAAATCTCTCTAGGTTGGCTCCTCTTTTAGAGTGAACTAAAGCTAGGTACATGCTATTTTCACAGAAATGTTTTTCTTAATTAATCTTTGAATTGTGTGTTGAATGATTTCTTCCCTGGGAAGGCATACCAATTCTAGAACAGCTGGATTTTTAGCCATTTAGAAACACATTTCTGACACAAGTTATGTAGTTCCAAGTGTCCGTGTTCCCTATGTGTGGCTCCCCAGGGCAATGACCTTGCTTTCCTCTTGATTAAAGTTTCTAAATTATTTTTTTAAGATAAATTTATTTACTTTATTTACATAAGTACACTGTAGCTGTCTTTAGACACACCAGAAAAGGGCATCAGATCACATTACTGAAGTTTGTGAGCCACCATGTAGTTGCTGGGAATTGAACTCACGACCTTTGGAAAAGCAGTTGGTGCTCTTAACCACTGAGCCATTTCTCCAGCCCCAGTTTCTAAATTATTTTTTTGTCTTTTTGTTTTTTGTTTTGTTTTTGTTTTTTGTTTTGTTTTTTTGTTTTTGTTTTTTTTGAGAGAGGGTTTCTCTGTGTAGCCCTGGCTGTCCTGGAGCTCACTCTATAGACCAGGCTGGCCTTGAACTCAGGAATCCGCCTGCCTCTGTCTCCCAAGTGCTGGGATTAAAGGCGTGTGCCACCACTGCTGGGCTCTAAATTCTTTAAGTATGGGTTAGTACCACAAGAGAGTTTTAAAATTACCCATTTGAGTCATGTAATGAACACTGCCGTAACAGGGAAAGGATTTTCATGTGGAGCATGACTTCTGCCCTCAGACTAGAATAGGAGCAACAGTGTCCTGTGTAGAGTGCAGAGTGTAACAGGGTAGGCAATAGCTAGATCACAGACTAACTCACGTTAAAGGCAGTCAGCTGCAGTTCTCACCATTATGAAGAAGGACCTGATTGATGCAGGGTGAGTGATTTTGTAATTTCCTACCATGTGTTAATTCATGCCTTTTAATGAAAACACAAAAGATTGTGTGTGTACAGTATGGAGAGATTCAGTGGATCCAATGAATTTTGAATTTCCAGTTAGGGCATGATCCTATGTAGATATGTGCAGTACTCATTGGCATACTTAAGGCAGGTCAGACATTTGAGACATGGGCCATTCACTGCAGCTGTGTGTGTCAGGTTACAGGACTCTGCCTCTAACAGGGGCAAGGTCATAACTCACCTATTTAAGGCCATTGCCTCTGCCTTTCTTAAAATCAATGTACTTACGTGTTTTGTAAACACATAAGATATATATAAAGATATATATGTATATCTTCCCCCAAAAGTTCATCGTAGTCATTGCTTTTTAAATTTCATCTATTAAAGAATTAGTGCTTAAATCCTTATTTGTTTCAACTCTCCAATATTTCCTGTTCATTAAGAATTTCATTTCTTTTTCCCAAAGGCTTTGATTTTTGGTCTCTGTTCCTAGCAGTATCTTCTGTAGCTCAGGCGTGCCTTAGCCTGTGTAACTGAGAATTACTTTGAACACACGATCTTGCCTCTGCCACACAGTTCCTGTAAAATAGTCCTGCAAAGCCTTACAGTCCGAGCCCTGACTGGGCAATGGGAAGGAACAAAGACCAGAGCATGAGTGTGCTCTGAGCTCTCTGTCCTTTTGAGAGTAATTACAATAAATAGGAACCTGTGTAAGAATCGACCTCAGTGACAACCTTTGGAGCTGGCTTAGCCACACACAAGGGATGGGGAGGGAGGAAGGTGAGGGCTTTCCTGTGTGGCAGTAGTTGGCATTGGCATTGAGTAGTCACAGAATGCTTTTAGATGATCAATAAATGTCAAAATTGAAACTTCTTCAGGGTTCATAGAGAAGGGCAGTCTACAATCTGAGGATGGAACTGAGTGTATATGTAGAAAACAAATGACTGTAATCATCTTAGTTCAACCAATTCAGAATAACTTTAAACTGGTATGACTGTGCCTAACAGGAATGTTATTTGTCCTCTCTGAAATGCACGGTCTGAGAGAAAAGGGGTGAGTAGTGCTTGCCAGGCCCTAGTGCACATGGTTAGACCTGGAGACTATTGGACCATAATGCCTGTTTCAACTGTTTACAATAATGTCTGCATTTCTACTTAAACCATTTCAACCTTCTCCTTCCTTCCTACTGTCTAGTCTCCAAGCCTGGGTCAAGTGCTTGATGTGTCTATTTAACAACCCATAGCAAACCTAGCTGCCAGGTTCTCTCAGTCTCTTCCTCTTACAGAGTGTTGCTGGCACACTCCACCTTTATCTCAGGAGGTCTGGTACCCTTCTCCCAGCTGCCCCTCCTCATGTAATGCGAGCATGTGACTATCATCTCTTATTCATCTTTCATTTACCCTTCTGTCCTCTTGTCTTCTACTCCCTTTCCTCTCCTCACAAGCTCAGGACCTCGTCTATTGTGGCCTCAGATATCTCTGCTTATGGCTGTGCTCTCCTTTTGTCTATAATAGACTTTCTACTCCACCGTACTTCAAGGACCATGTTTTTTTTTTTCTTTCTGTTGCTTTTTTTTTTATTCACCTCCCTGTACTCCTCTTTGCTTTCTAGTTTGTCAGACATTTTTTGCTTCAATTGTCGTTACTGAATGAATTTGACTGAAGTTAGGCGATGGGACTTCCCAGATATGGTTGTACAGGAAATGTGCACACAGTAGACCTTGTTACCTGGAAGATGAACAAGTGCTCTACAAAACTGGAGGATTCCACAAAAATACAAAGTCACCAGACTAGGGCTCTGTTGGACCTTAACACCGAAATATAGATCTGGGAAGGCCTGTCCTGTCTGATTTACTTGATCACTAATCTCCCAGTAAGGGAGCTACCATGTAAGACCTGGACCCTCAGTCAGTGGTACTTATTTTGAGATGCCGTGAGTGAGACACTAAGATGCAAAGGTTTATTTTCTGGGGTGTAGGGGTTGACTTTCAGTTAGTTCCCCAAGGTGAGAGGCTTGAATGGCTTTAGCATACAACCTGTTCTTAGGGGCACAGGTTACATCGGTGAGGTTACAGTTTACACTTATTGACTAAGCATATTGACTTTTTTGTTTGTTTGTTTGTTTTGTTTTTTTCGGGACAGGATTTCTCTGTATGGCCCTGGCTGTCCTGGTCCAGGAACAGACCAGGCTGGCCTCAAACTCAGAAATCCACCTGCCTCTGCCTCCCAAGTGTTGGGCTTAACGGCATTCGCCACCACCGCCTGGCGCATATTGACCTTTTTAAATCTATTGACTAGTTTGTTTGTTTGTTTGTTTGTTTGTTTGTTTTTCAAGCCAGGGTTTCTTTGTGTAGCCCTGGCTGTCCTGGAACTCACTCTGTAGACCAGGCTGGCCTCAAACTAAGAAATCTGCCTGCCTCTGCCTCTCAAATGCTGGGATTAAAGGCATGGGCCACTACCTCCTGGCACTAGTTTTTTTTTTTTTTTTTTTTTTTTTTTAAAGATTTATTTATTATATGTAAGTAACACTGTAGTTGTCTTCAGACACACCAGAAGAGGACATCAGATCTCTTTCAGATGGTTGTGAGGCACCATTTGGTTGCTTGGATTTGAATTCAGGACCTCCGGGAAGAACAGTCAGTGCTGAGCCACCTCTCTATCTCCCCTTCTCAAGAATGTTCCTGTGGGTGGAGAATGACCTAACCTTGACCCCAGGCAGGAGGGGGAAGATATAAGGAGGGTGTGGGACTGGGAAAGCCCTTTAGGGTTTCTCAGCTGCAGTCCTGATGCCTAGCTGGGTGGTCCAAGCTAATGAGGGAAACTGGGCAGGCCTAGCAGTCAGGAGCACCAGTGTGAGAAATCATGCAGGTTCTTCAGGGATTCTCCTGAGACACAGCCATTAGTAACTCTGAGGGAGACCACAGTCCTACCATGGTGAGGTGTGACCTGAGACCAGGAATGTCACATTGGTAGAGCTTTCAGAGTCCAAGCTGTGGGAACTAGCATTTACTGTGAGCCACAGTGTGCTGTTGGTACATGTGTTGATCTGGGCAGAGGCCCTTGACTTTCTTTCCTCCCTGATAGTGGGTTCTTTGAGGAGGGAAGGCTCTTCAGTTCTGCGCACAGGAAGCTGTGGACTTATAACATCACTATCCAGTGTGCACACCTAGGCTCTTGGTGTGCTTTTGTTTTGTTTTGTTTTCAAGACAGGGTTTGTCCGTGTAGCGCTGGCTGTCCTGGAACTCACTCTGTAGACCAGGCTGCCCCTGAACTCAGAAATCTGCCTGCCTCTGCCTCCCAAGTGCTGTGATTGAAGGCATGCGCCACCACCGCCTGGCTCTTGGTGTGCATTTTGAACACATGTAGGGAAACTTGAGGTATGGTTTCTAGAAGCTCACAATGTTCTATTCCACAATTCAGTTTCATCTGATAAATATTATAAATAGATTAGGAACTGGTAGAATGGAGGCGCTGATCTTCCTTCAGACTGACTAGGTTAGGGTCCTTTTAACTTATTCTTACTACCAGTGCCAATGGCATGATTGTGACGGAATCATTTCTATGGTACAAAGAATTTCTGTAGCCCGGCGTAGTGGAGTGCACCTTTAATTCCAGCACTTGGGAGGCAGAGGCAGGTGGATTTCTCAGTGTGAGGCCAGCTTGGTCTACAGAGTGAGTTCCAGAACAGCCAGGGCTAAACAGAGAAATCCTGTCTCGAAAAACAAACAAACAAACAAACAACAAAAGAATTACTGTGGTATACAGGTGTTTGATGTGTGCATGGTGTTGTGCTGTAGATAGGGAGATTCTTCATCTTATACTATAAGTCATGTGAGAAGAAGTAGGCTTTAAATTATTCTTCTACTTTGTTTTGTGTGTGGACATCAGAAGGGCTGGGTTTGACTGAAACCTCTAGGGCCCATGATGGGATATAAACCCATAGCCCACCTTTCTGATCATTTCCATTTTCAGAGAAATATGTAGAGAATGGGGACTCTGTCTGGAAGAAAAATCAGTCATAGGTGGAAGGGAGGAAATGTAACAACGTAGGGGTCACTTTCAATTATTTTTTTCTGAAACTTTTGAGTCTATTTTGTTCCCAAACAAATACAATCATAGTTAACATTGTTGAAATTTTAATTTTTCTTGGCTGAGTTTCCTCACAGCTTTTGATGATGGGCCTTTTATTCTTGGTATTTTCCCTGCACACAGCCTGTATGGACAAGGGCAGTGAAAGATGCTGCAGTAGCAGTAACCATGGTTATTAGGTCTCAGAGAACAGTTACTGCAGATGGTCCACAGGCCTCTGACCTGGGCCTATAACTAACATCTCAATACTGAGCTTCAGGTTCCTAGGATTAATTTATTGACTTCTTTATTAACTTAAATTCTTGTTATTGTTAATCTGTGAAAGTCTTTTCCTTTATTGGGTTAAAAAGACTCTGTGAGCTGGACAGGTACTCAAGAAGCGTTTTGCTTGGGGTAACCTGAGTTCAAATACCAACACCCATGTTAACCACCTCTTACTTTAGATCCAGAGAATCCAACACCCACTTCTCTGGTGTGTCACTTGCACACACATGGAAAAGATTCTCTCTCACATAAAAACATACACATTAAATAGGGGCAGATATGTTTTCAAAAGTGCTAATATCTTATACTACTATTAAAACAAATCAAGCAAGTTTAAGTGTATAATAGAAATCAAACACTTTTTGTTAAATTTGCTATTTTGTTATTTCTTATAAAAGTTTCCATTTCAGAAATGTGGTGCACACTTATCCTCTAATCATCAATCATAGGAAACAGCATGGTTTCTAAGTTATCCTAATAAATATACTTTTTTCTTAACATAAAAAGTGAGATAGTTTTTACAACAACCCTATTTCTTCTAAATTTTAAATATCAGAATGCTTAATCTCTTCAGTGTGTTGCAATAGCCTCTACTCTCAATCCATCTCCTGTTATTGTCAAAGGAGAGAACCAGAATGAACAGGATGAGTGCTGGCCAGTGATTTTGTAATTTTTGTTCTGATTACAGTCTTGCAGTTCTTATTTAAATGACCATGCTAGATTCAGAGTTCTGTTTTTGTGTTTCCTTTTCCAGTGCTGCCATCTATGGCACATGGTTCATTAATTATAATCTAATTATATTGCTATTTCTCTAGGAAATGATAAACCTTCACTTTATTTCGTCTTCTGATAATTTACTATATTAGAAGTTCTTTGAATTTTTTTTGGTTAGGGAACTTTCTGTGGAGTTTTAGTTTTCTCTTCTTGACTTGAAAGGGTTGCCTCCTTATTTCTTAGAAAATCTGCGTTTTCCACTTCTTGGAATCATCCTTTTTAATACTAAAGTGACTGTTATGGTTTGGGATTCTTAACACATTCTCATATATTATTGTCTCTGTCCCCTGATTTTCTAAATTGCTTACATTTTAGAGCTTACAACCATTTGAGGGAACTACAATTGAGGGCGTGCCCCAGTCAGAATGGCTGTTTGCTAACTTTGTAGAGATTGTGGTAATTGACAGTTGACTACTGAAGCCTGTTCCACTGAGTGTGGAAGAATCCCTAAGGAAGTGGGCCTGGGCTGGGTGAGTGAGCTAGCTGAGCATGAGACAGTGACCAAGCAAGAGCTCAGGCCAGGAAACAGTGTTTGCCCGTGGTTTTTCCTTTTATTTTTGAACTTGAGTTTCTACCGTAAGCTTCTTAAATAATGGAATGTGGTCTGAAAGAACCAGCCAAACAAACCTGTTTGCTACTTTTGGTTTTAGGATTCAATCACAACAGTTCTAAAATGCACATTAAACAAATAAAATGTGTTGGGCAGTGGTGGCCCAGGCCTTTAATTCTAGCACTTGGGAGGCAGAGGCAGGAGGATTTCTGAATTCCAGGCCAGCCTGATCTACAAAGTGAGTTCAGCCAGGGCTATACAGAGAAACCCTGTCTAAAAAAAAACAAAAACAAAAACCAAAAAAAACAAAACAACAACAACAACAACAAAAATAGAGAGAAAGAAAGAAAAAGAAAATGCTGAGCAAAGGTGCTTGTTTAGTTATAATCCCTTATTAGGACAGGATTTGAGTGTCTATAGACTTCATCCATTTCCTCTTCTTTATTTCTGTTTTGCTTGAAACTCATCCTTCAGTTTCCTGCTCATGCTGTCATGCCTTCCCCATAATAGACTCTATCCAAGATACAGTAGAAGCATTTGTCTTTGCTGCTAAGCTATTTTTGTTTACCTAATGGTTTCATGGTCTCAAATTTTGTTTTTGATAATATTTCTGTGTGGCATAGCTGTCCTAAAACCATGCCTATAGACAAGGCAGGCCTTGAACCTACAGATCAAATTAATTCTGGCTTCCAAGTGCTGGGATCCAATGTGGGCCAACATGCCTGGCCTATTTTTTTAATTGACAGATGGGCCTGTTAATATACGTGTCTTTATTTGTCAAGCATATTCTTTTGTACTATGCTTCACCTACCTCTTGATTTTTGAAATTTTACAGACATTATTCTATTTCAAAGGATAGCATGCACTCATGATGTTAATACTGCTGAGCCTTCTCAGTCATTGAATGGCAGGTGCTGACCTTCTTTCTATCTGTTGTGTTTCTTGTGACTTTATGTTTGAAAGAATTTGAGTCTTTTGCCTGTATGCATGAATATACACCTCATGTGTGCCCAGTCCTCACAGTAGTCAGAAAATGGTCTGAGACCTCTTGAAAGTAGAATAATGGATAGCTGTGACACCCCTGTAAATAACTGGCAATTGAGCTCACTTATTTGTAGGACCATCAAGAGCTCTTTATGTGGCATGTAGCCTTTTAACTACCCCGTCTTAAGTTGCAGACAAGTGCACTATCAGCCCCAAATCTTACTTAATTTGGATTCATGGATGAAAGTCACACACATACACACATACACCCACATTAATATTTTTACCCTGCCTTATGGCTCAGTGGCTTGGCTTTTCAATCCCCCTACAAGCTAGTGTGTCCCTTCCTTGCTCAACACTCTCAATCTGCCCTCAGTTTCGTTGCTCAGATACCTTCTTCCTGTTCAACACCCTAAATCTGCTCTCAGCTTAGTAGCATTTCTAATTTCCCACCTAAGGAAGCGGCCAGTGACTTCTTCACTGGGAATCTGACATGGCTAGTGACTCTCTCTCCCTCCAAAGCATAGTGAGTCTCCCTTTCCTGCCCCATGCCTCTCTTTCCTCACCTTAGGGAACCTGGAACTCCCGCCTCTTCTACCCATTTATTAGCTTCTGGCAACTATATTGATCTATCAAAAACCACTTAGAGATAAGGACCTTCAGAGTTTCCAGGCAGATTCCCAATCAGAGCATTAGAACCATGCTGTACACTTCACTGCTGAGCTTTCTCCCCTACCAGATGTTGTTTACATCTAATCAACATTACCGTTGCTAATATTTTCTTCTGTTGAATTGTAACTTTTTAGACATATATTTCCTTGTGGTAATATCTTATTAGTGTTATAGTTTGAACTAGTGCACCTCAGGTTTCTGGAAGATGAATACAGTACTGGATTGTGTGTATCTTCTCTTAAGAATTTAAAGCTGGGTGGTGGTGGCACACGCCTTTAATCCCGGCACTTGGAAGGCAGAGGCAGGCAGATTTCTAAGTTCAAGGCCAGCCTGGTCTACAGAGTGAGTTCCAGGACAGCCAAGGCTATACAGAGAAACTTTGACTCAAAAAAACAAAACAAAACAAAAGAAAACAAAACCAAAAAAGAATGTAAATAAAACCCTATGAGTTCTTTTAACTTTGTGGTTTGGTTTGGTTCATTCTGGCAGGAGATACAGGTCTTACTATGTACCTTTAGTTATCCTAGACCTCATTGTATACATCACACTGCTAACTGACTCAATGAGATACCTCTGCTTCTCTCTCCTGACTGCAGTGTTAAAGGCATAAGCCAATAGACCCAGTGTGCTTATTGATTTTCATAATTAGTAATTGTTAATGGTAATACAATTTTTTTGATGTGTGGTAAACACTATTGATCTTGTAGAGCTTGTCTCCTCTTTATGTCTGTAATTGAAATTTCTCTACAAAGACTACATCTCATTCAAAGGGCTGAGGAATGACAGCAGTGAATCTCATTATTAGTAGGTCTTGGTAGTTACAATACAACTTCTGTGTCGGGCAATAAGTGCAGCAGGCTACAGAATTATATGAACACATTGTTTATGAATAATTCATGCCCAATGTTATCTCTCTTGTTCTCTCTTTTGTACACTGTTATGGGATACTCTAGAATGCAGTGACTTATGAGGATGTGCATGTGAACTTCACTCAAGAGGAGTGGGCTTTGCTGGAACCTTCTCAGAAGAAGCTCTACAAAGATGTCATGCTGGAGACCTACAGGAACCTCAGTGCTGTAGGTAAGACTGTGAATTCCCTTTCCTGTTTTAAAATTCAAGAAAACAGTTCTTTCCCTTGATTCACTTCTGTAGTTTCAACTGAGATGATCAAAGAATATTGTGAATATATCATGACTGGCTCTAAGGTTCACTGAATTTAGTACCTTCCATTTTCCCTAATTTCTATACATACATTTTCTGTTTTAGGCTTTAATTGGGAAGACCAAAATATTGAAGAACATTGTCAAAGATCTAGAAGACTCGGAAGGTAATTTTCATGTGCAAGTTCATACAATATGCCTATGAAGAATTTTTACTGTATACTGAGAGTTTTAAGGAAAAGCAACAGTTTAAATAAGCACAGCTTTAAGTATATTGGTTATTCTTACGTTCTAACAAAACCATGGTCCTCAATGTCCTGTATCTGATTTGTTTTTCCAAGGCATTCCTTTAGGAAAGAGGACATGGAAACAATGCCTTAGTGTGTATCCCCATTTGAAACATAGCACTATTAGAGTTACACTGTGCAAGTGGCAATCCATTTCTGCTTATTTTGTAAAAGCTACAAGTATTGAATAATTGATAAATATTTCTAAGAAGCAAATAGACTATATTAAGGTAGTTTTACTCATTTCTTAGTAGTAACGTTGCCACGTTCTGTTAGATGAGCAGTTTGTAGGCACAACGTAGGATGCTATGCAGTAACCTTCGTCCATATATCACATGTCTGTGAGGAACAAAAAGTGAAACTCTGTGAGTCCAATATTCAAACATTTTATTTGTTAGTCTTCCTTTCGTAAGAATATCACTCATCATAATGGATATGAGTCATGTATACAAAAGGGATGTTGAAGGAAACAGTATCTCGCTCTCTTTCTCTCTCTCTCTTTCTATGTGTATGTGTGTGTTTGTGTGTGTCTGTGTGTCTGTGTTTCTTTCTCTGTGTGTCTCTGACCCATAAATACTTGAAGATATATACTGGGTATCAGTTACTGTAGACTTTTTGAACATGACACAAGTTTAAAATTAATTGCTTTTCCAACTTCTTTGGCAATGTATCAGCAACCTCACTCTATAGAAAATTCTCTTGAGTACTAGGAATGTAGAAATACTTTGATTTCTCCTGGCTGACTTTGCAGATATAGTATGACACACAGTATAGTAAAAATTAGAAAATACTTAGTGTGTTAATGCTCTTAATTCTTCTATTTTTCTTCAAGAATGGGATAAACCTTTCATAGAAAAATAATATATAAAGCTGGGTCATGTACTAAATGCTCATACTATCTCAGGAATCTTTGTTGATGAAAAAAATCCCATAATGAAGGGGAATAGCGTGAATGTAAGCAAAGTGATAAAACCTTAAGGTCTGATGCCTCTTTATATTTAGACAAATAGTAACATTGAATCATACCGATGAAAGTATTCTTCAGTGTGGTAAAGCTTTCACATGTGCCAATTTTCTTCTCAGGAATGAAAGAAGTCAGAGTACAGTGAACCCCTCTGCATATACTCAGTGTGGTAAAGCCTTTGCTTTACATGGTCACAGTCATGCTCAGAAGCATGAGAGGATTCATACAGAAAAGAAGCCCTATGAAATTATTCAGTGTGGTGAAGCCTTTGTACCTTATACAAGTCTCCAAATACATAAAAGAACACAAACTGGACAGAAGTCCTATAAATGTAGTCTATGTGGTAAAGCTTTTGCATATCACAGTAAACTTAAAAAACATGAAAGGATTCATACTGGAGAGAAACCCTATGAATGTAATCAATGTGGTAAAGCATTTGCACAGCACAGTTATCTTCTACAACATAAGAGAACACATACTGTAGAGAAACCCTACAAATGTAATGAATGTGGTAAAGCCTTTTCACAGTACAGTTACCTTCAGGTGCATAGAAGAATTCATACTGGAGAGAAACCCTACAAATGTAATCAATGTGGGAAAGCCTTCTTATATTCCCAGAGTATTCACCGGCATGAAAGAACTCATACTGGAGAGAAACCCTACAAATGTAATCAATGTGATAAAGCCTTTTCCAAAGATAGTAGTCTCCATAGACATAAAAGAACACATACAGGAGAGAAACCCTACAAATGTAATCGATGTGATAAAGCCTTTTCACAACAGAGCAATCTCCGAAGGCATAAAAGTACACATACAGGAGAGAAACCCTACAAATGTAATCAATGTGACAAAGCCTTTTCCCACCATATTAGTCTCCAAATACATAAAAGAACACAAACTGGACATAAGTCCTATGAATGTAATCAGTGTGGTAAAGCCTTTGCATATCACAGTAAACTTAAAAGGCATGAAAGAATTCATACTGGAGAGAAACCCTATGAATGTAATCAATGTGGTAAAGCGTTTACACAGCACAGTCATCTCCTACAACATAAGAGAACACATACTGGAGAGAAACCCTACAAATGTAATCAATGTGGTAAAGCCTTTTCACAATACAGTTACCTCCAGGTGCATAGAAGAATTCATACTGGAGAGAAACCCTTCAGGTGTAATGGATGTGATCAAGTCCTTTTCACAACATTTTCATCTCCAAAGGCATAAAGGAGAACATACTGGAGAAAAACCCTTCAAGTGCAATCAATGTGATAAAGCCTTTTCAGAACATAGTATTCTACAAAAGCTTAAAAGAGTTCATACTGGAGAAAAACGTTACAAATGTGATCAGTGTGAGAAAGCCTTTTCTAAACATGATCATCTCCAAAAGATTAGAAGAATACATACTGGAGAGAAAAGCTACAAAGGTAATGAATGTTAGAAAGCCTTTTTATAATGCCATCATTTCTGAATGTATAAATGAACATACTGAAGAGAAACCCTATGAATGTGATCATGGTCTTAATTGTCATGAATTTGTACTGGCAAGAAACCTCCTGAATATAAGCAACGAGGTAAAGCCTATGCCCAGCAAGTTATCTTCTAATGCAGCAACGAGCACATACTGCAAAGAGAGACAGAGGCAGAGAGAGAGAGAGAGAGAGAGAGAGAGAGAGAGAGAGAGAGAGAGAGAGAGAGAGAGAGAGAGAGAGAGAG
>JADRCD010000312.1:0-19109 GCA_019843815.1 Montemys delectorum
CTGTGGAGTTTGTGCCCAGCGTCTGCTCAGGGTATAGGCTCAGACGGACTGGAAGGAACCTGTGACACTGGACTGGCAGAGTTCCTGGTTGCCTGAGTCCCACTGGTCCCAGTTACCCTGGTCCCAACCCCCAGTTTTTAAATTTAAATATACATTGAACATATTCTTCTCCTTCCCCAAGTCGTTCTAGATCCTCTTCCCCTCCCTACTCATCAAACTTTTAAGTTCTTTCTCAAAAAACAAACAAAAACCTAGCGCAACGGGACTTCTCAAAACCAAGAAAGCAAAACATCACCAAACTCTTTGATTCTTTTAGCTGATTATTTTATTTATTTACATTGTAAATGTTGCCCCTTTTCCATTTCCCCTCCACAAACCCACATATCCCATCCTCCGTCTCCTCTGCCTCTATGAGTGTCCTCCCCCACTCAACCACTCCTGCCTCAGCACCCTAGCATCCCCCTATGCTGGGGTATGGACCCTCCACAGAACCAAGGGCTTCCACTCCCATTGATGCCAGATAAGGCCATCCTCTGCTACATACGCAGCTGGAGCCCTGGGTCCCTTCATGTGTACTCTTTGGTCAGTGGCTTAGGAGCCCCAGGGAGCTGAGGGGTGCCCGGTTGGTTGATATTGTTGTTCTTCCTATGGGGCTGCAGTACCCTTCGGCTCCTTCAGTCTTTCCCCTAACTCTTCCATCGGGGTCCCCATGCTTGGCTTCGAGCATCTGCGTCTGTATTGGTCAAGCGCTTACTGAGCTTCTCAGGGGATAGCTATACTAGGTTCCTGTCAGCAAGCGCTTCTTAGCATCAGCAATAGTGTCTGGGTTGGTGTCTGCAGATGGGATGGATCCCTAGTCTCTGGATGGCTTTTCCTTCAGTCTCTGCTCCACTCTTTGTGAATTTCCTTTAGACAGGAACCATTCTTGGTTAAAATTTTTGAGATAGGTAGGTGGTACCGTCCCTCAACCTATGTGCTGATGTGCTGGATATGATCTTTACAGGTTCTGTCTCCCCTTTGTTGGGTATTTCAGCTAATGTCATCCCCGTTGGGTCCTGGAACCTCTTGCTTCCCTGGCATCTGGGACTTTCTAGAGGCTACCCCCAGATCCCCATCCCCCACTCAGTGCTACACACCTCCGTTCAATTTCTTGCTAGTCCAGCAGAGCTCCTTTGCTCCCACCACACTGACCATGATAGATCTGTGCTCTGTCCATGCTCAAAAGCAGCCTTCCTGCTTTATCTAAGTAGCTGGTAATTTGCAGTATCACCATGCTGTACCAAACAGTGTCCCCTCTCCCAACCTCTCTCTTTCCAGATAGTTTGATTTATTTTTTTTCTCTCTCCCCTACCTCTTTTCTACAGGCTTTCACTTTACCACTGTAGACCAGAGTACCCTAATTAGTCTGGGTGTTAAGAGCTTTAGGGAGGTAGTTACCTCATACAGGAAATGTCACCTTGCTTCAGCCATGTTTTGCTTTGTTTTGTACAAAAGCCCTAGTTGAAGCTTGAGTCCTCTGCCCGGAGACTATTTGCTGTTGATTATAAATGTTTTTCAGACAGCATTTTATGTTGCCTACGGTGACTTGAACTTAGGGTCATTCTGTCTCTACCTCATGTATGCTGGGGTTACAGGAATGCAGTACTGTGGTTCCTGTGGGCTTCATAAGAGGATTGATAGATTTTTTTTTTTTTCCAGAGGGAGATTGGGTGAGCATCACCATCTCTTTTCCAGGTAGGTCTTGATAATGGCATTAGATTGGCCTTGGTCACATTGCCTAAGCTGGTAGTGCAGCCTGTCAGTGCTGGTCATCATCAGGAGCTTCTTGGGCACTCTTTTTTATTGTTGTTGTTGTTGTTTTTTAATGTCCTTCTTTTTTTTTTTTTTTTACATGATTTCAATTTATTTGAAGTTGTTAATATTTAAAAACATATTTTAAGTAAATAGAATTAAATCACATTCTTGTTTCCCTTTTGTACCCCCACTCCTCCCAGAGAACCCCCTTCCATACCTACAATATCTTTTTTGTCACATTCCTTAAAATTTATAAAATATTATAACAATACAAGTAAGTATTATAAAAGTTGTTTGATATAAAACAACAATCAATTTAACAGTCTTATGTAGATGCTCGTCTACAGCAATAGTGAAAATACATTTTTCTCAGTATAAATTTTAAATAACTCCAAACATATTAACTGTATACTTCAAACTAATACATCACTACTAGTATTTTCCTAAATGAACATAAATATATAAAGTCTTTTTGTTTGTTTTATATTTAGTAGAGTTTAAAATCTTGGGTCTTACTGTGGTCCAAGCCCAAAATAAGAACAATTTTTAGACATTGGATTTCATTGTAATAAGGCTGTACTTCAATGACCCTCACATCACCAAAGGATTTTACCTCCATCGTAGCTAAGCTGAGAGTTGACAGTTCTGCTGCATCAAGAAATGAATTGTAGACACGATTTTTGGATACAGACTTCCTGCTATGGTCAAAGCAGTCTCACTCTTTGTTGTTCTCTTACAAGCAGCCTCCCTAGTTAACGATGTATGTTTCTTTTGGATATATAACTACTTTTGAAATATATAAGCTGTTCTGAAAACCACAGTATAGTGTAAAGACATGAAATAAACAATACTACTAATAGAGAGGCTGAGATAAGAGAAGCAAGATTTCAAGACCCTTATGTTGTACACAGGAAGACACTGTCACAAACAAACAAGCTGAAAGCGTATATAGATTGTACAATGTTGGACCTATTTCTCCAGTTACCAAGTCAGAGAGACCATTGGATGACCATCAACAAATCTCTAATTCCTCATATTAATGGATTTCAATGGATTAGGATATATTGGTAATATTAATTTTCATATTAAGATATTAAGAAAAAGTAATTGTCACTTCCTGTTGTTTTTGTTGTAAGAGGTGGAATTAGGTTTGTGTAGATCTGTTGAAAGACTACCTTCTTGCTTCTTCTGGGGTGTAGTTTTTGGGCAGACTCTTAACAAAATGAAAGCATCACCCACACAAAAAACCGTCTACTCCATTACGTGTTGACCAACTACTCCTAAATGTAGAAGTTAGTCCTGGTTCTTCCTCCCAGCCCCATGCTCCCTTAAATAAGACTCAGACAGATGCAAAATATATTTACAGCTTCTTTGGCTATATAGCTAGGCTCTTCTCTGACTAGACCATAACTCAGTATAACTCATTTATTTTGATCTACATTCTGCCACAGGGCTGGTTACCTGTGTTCAGTTACCATGTCTCTTGTCTTGTAACATCTTCCCAGGACGAGTCTCCTGCGCCTGGCTCTATCCCAGCGTTCTTTCTGCCTCCTGCATGTGCCACCTTCTATCCTACCCTTTCCTATATAGGCCATAGGTTTTTTTAATTGACAGGTGTGTCCTGCTCCACTCTCTGAGTTCACATGAGCTTTGTTCAGTTGATTTAGAGGGCTTTGTTCTCCTGGTGTCCTCCATCCCCTCTGGCTCTTTCACTCACTCTCTCTGTCTCCTTTTCCAAAAGATTTCCCGAACTCGGAAGGGATGGATTTCACGGTGGCATCCCACTTAGGGATGGGTTTCCCAAGGTCTCTTCACCCTTTGCATAATGTCTGGCTGTGGGTCTCTATACTCCTATCTGCTGCAGGAGGAAGCTTCCCTGATGTTGGTTGAGTAAGACACTGATCCACGAATATAGGAGAGTATCAACCATCAGGAGTCATTTTGTCATTGTGGTTTCTTTTTTTCTCTCTGTGCTTAGTCTGGTATTATTTGACTTTACACTAGATCCCTGGAATATCTCAGGTTCTTGGTCACCCAAGCAGTATCAGGTATGGGTCCATCCCGTGTTGTGAGCCTTAAGTCAGATCAATTATTGATTACCCCAACAAGCTTTATACCACTGTTTTGCTAGAACGTATTGCAGGCCGAACACCATTGCAGATAAAAGGTTTGTGGCTGGCTTGGTGTTTAGCATGCAGAGCAACTTCCTGTACCAAAGACTCAGGAATCCTGTAGGGGTGAAGGTTCTGTGTAGGCATCTCCATGTTCAGTGAGTTGTGCAGGTGTTGTCTTCAGCTATGGGGTCTTGCTGCCAGTTTGTGTGGAGTGCAGCCTATAGTCTTTGCAACAGCCTCGGTTATTTGGGGATTCCCATGCGACCCCTTAGGGCAGTAACTCAATTGGATGGAACCCAGTCCCAGTAATGGAGGCTTCCTTTGTTGACAAGAGATGGCCAATTGGGGGTACTGTGTCTCCCTCATTATTTGGTAAATTCATTAAGTCTCCTGTGTGTCTATGTGTATGTGTGTATACACATGGGTGTGTGTATGCACGCACGCACGCACGCACGCACACAGGGACGCTAACTTTTCAGGAAGTTTCTACTTTATTAGGTTTCTGCATACCCCTCACATCGCCATGATTTTAACTGCCTCTCCCCGTATTCTTTCTTCAGTTTGTTTATCACACTTACTCCCTCCACTAGCCTAGTCTAGTGTACCTACATCCCTAGGCCAAGTAGGGATGAAGCCTACTTGACCATGGTGGACGAACTATTTGAAGTGTTCTTGGATTAGGTTTGCAAGTACTTCACTGAGTATTTTTGCATCTGTGTTCATTAGGGAATTTGACCTGTAGTTCTCTTTCTTTTTTTCCAGTCTTTATGTGGTTTGATTATCAGGGTAACTGTCTGCCATGGACTGGGTTTCTGTGGGGACCCCTTGTTCCACGGGGTGATAAGAGTTCTGGCCTGGTGGGCAAAGAATTCGGCGAGTGACAAACAGAAATGACACAAGGGGGTGCAGAATCTGAGTGTATTTGCACAAAATAAGAATCAGGCCTATACAGTATACAGAAACAGGGCGAATGTCAGGGATCACCACGTAGGCAGGTAGTGGGCACATCAATGTCAGAAAACTCAAACAGCCAGGTGTAAATGATGCCTTCGGAGGAACAAGGGTGCTCTTCCCCGATGGGCTATTAGGCAGCCCTAAGCAAATTCTCTTGGTCTGAAGCAGGTAAGCACCAGGAGGTCCCATTCTAGCAGCTCCTGGGAATGGTTTGGCTTGTAACACAAACATTATTAGTTCAGGAAGCTTTTCAACTACTCTCTAGTTTGTAAAGCAATTCTGCCTTGTGTGGTACTGCTCTCAGAGTTCTATGTTTACAGATAGCAATAGTGCCTGACTTGCTACCTCTAACTCTGAGGACACTGTCTGAGAAGGCAGCTTCCTTGTGGGAATCAGTAGGCAATAATGCCTGACCTCTATTGCTAATTCTGGGGACTCCCTGTCTGCTAAGGCAGCTTCCCTTGTAAAAATTACAAGCTAGTAACAGCTAGGAAATCAATTAGGATCATTGAAACACTGTGGAGGCCAGGAAACAATGTTCAATCTCAGTTTTAGCTATAATGAAATATTTCTTAGGGCACCTTTATGCCTGAACAAAGAAAGCATGCAAATTTCTCCACAGACTTTAGCAGAGACCAATCTGGAACACATCAGATGTGTTCAGGAGATGTCAGTGACTGAATACTCAGGAGGCAAGCTAGCTCCCTTTGAAGCTGTACGCCTCAGGTCTGTAATCAGGTTTTTCAGACCTGTCATGCAGACACAACTGAAGTAGACGAGTGCTGCGTGACAACTGTCCTCATGGAATAGTGTTCAGTTTCCGTTTTGTAGAGTAATTTTACGAGTGTTGTCATTAACTCTTTTGAAAGTCTGGTAAAATTCACTGCTAAAATTTGATGGTATACGAGAGGCGACCGCGTTGAAAATACCACACACCAGGTCCAAACAGTGCCACGTGTAGGAGGTTTAATTGAGAGGGAGAGAGTGGGGGGAGGTTGCGCGGAAAGAGAGAAGGGGGAAAAGAGAAAGAGAAAGGAATGCTCCTTGTTTTTATACAAGCTGTGACGTATGTATGGCCCAGGTGAAGTTGGGAAGCCCTAGGGATTTTGGGAATATGGGACCCATAGCAACAGGTCTGTGGTCCCGCCTCTCCATAGGCGCAGGCACTCGGTGATGCTAACAAAATTATCTGGCTCTGGACTTTATTTGGCTGGGAGACTTTTAAAGATTGCTTCTATTCCACTAGAGGTTATAGGTATTTTTCAATTGTTAATCTTATTTTGGTTTTTGGTTTAACTTTGGTCAGTGTTTCTTAGGGGTGAAATTATCCATTTCTTTTAGACTTTCCATCCCGGTGTAGAGTACGGGTTTTTAAAGTATGTCCATAGTATTCTCTGGATTTCTTCTCTGTCTGTTGTCATGGCCCCCTTTTTGTTTTTCAATTTTTTGTTTGTTTGCCTATTTGGATGTTCCTTAGTTGTATAAGGGTTTGCCAATGTTAATTGATGTTCTCAAAGAACCAACTGTTGTTTTGCTTGCTCATTTGTTTCTGGTTTATTGATTTCAACTTGGAGTTTGATTATTTCTTGTTGTCTCCTCCTCTTGGGTGTGATTTCTTTATTTTGTTCTAGAGTTTATGAGAACTCTCCAGTTCTTTCATGTAAGCACTTTGTGTTATGAACTTTCCTCTTTGAATGGCCTTCATTGTGTCCCCCGGGTTTTGGTTTGCTGGGTATTCATTTTCATTCAGTTCTAGAAAGTGTTTTATTTCTGGTTTCTGTCCTGACCTATTTTTTATCCAGTAGGGAATTGTTAAGTTTTCTTGAGCTTGTAAGGTTTCTATTGTTTGTGTTGTTGATCTCCATGGTGATCAGAAAGGATGGAGGGTGTTATTTCAACTTTGTTGTATTTGTTAAGACTTTGTGTCTGAGCACAAAGTTAATTCTTTAAGAAAGGTCCATAGGGGCTTAGAAGAAGGAATGTTCCTTTGTGTTTGGGTGAAATGTTCTGTAAATACCTGTTAAGTCCGCTTGGTTTATAACTTCAGTTGGCTCCACCATTTCTCTGTTTAGTTTTTGTGTGGGTGACCTATCTGTTGGTGAGACTGGGGTATTGAAGATTCCCACTATCAGTGTGGGTGGGTCAGTGCGTGATTTACAAACTTGGGTGCCCTTGTGTTTGGAGCATAGAAGTTTAGACTTGAAATGTCCACTCGTTTGATTTTCTTTTGATGCCTATGTATTGTCCTTTCCTGTCTCTTCTGATTAGTTTCAGTTTGAAGCTTATTTTGTTAGATGTTAAAATGGCCACACTAGCTTGTTCCTTGGGTCCATATTTTTTTCTGTCTTTTTACCCTGAGGTGGTTGATGTCCATCCATGATGTTGAACTGTACTTCTTACATGCAGCCAAAAGATAGATACTGTTTTCCCATCCATTCTGTTAGTGTTTTTTATTTGAGGGTCTGACACTATTGATTTTGATAGATATCAATGGACAGTGATTGTGGATTCATATTACTTTGTTGGTGGTGGAGAGGTAAGTTATATCAGAGGGTGTGTGTGTGCGCGTCTGTCCACCCCTCCGGCCGTTCTTCTGCCCGTCCGTCCATGTCCTTCCTTCTTTTGATGTGCTAGTCTGGGATTATTATATAGCCCCTGTGTTTTCTTTGGTGTAACTAACCTCCTTAGGTTGAAGTTTTCTTTCTTGCACCTTTTTGACGGCTGAGTTTGTAGAACAGATACTGCTTAACTATTTTTTTGTTTTGTTTTGTTTTGTCATGGAATGTCTTAATTTCTCCATCTACAGTGATTGAAAGTTTTGCTGGGTATGGTATTCTGGGCTGGCATCTGTGGTCTCTTAGAGTCTGTAGAACATCATCTCTCCAGGCTTTTAAGGGTTTTAAGTTCTCCCTTGAAGTCAGGTGTAATTCCAGTAGGTCTGCCTGTATTTGTTACTTGGTCCTTTTCCCTTGCAGGTTTTAGTAGCCTTTCTTTGTTGTGCATGTTTAGTGTTTTGATTATTACATGGCAAGAGGACTTTCTTTTCTGGCTCGAATCTACTTGGTATCCTGTATGCTTCTTGGACTTTGATAGACATTTATTTTTTTTTTTAAGGTAGAGGGGTTTTCTTCTATGATTTTGTTGAAAATACTTCCTGAGCCTTTGCACTGGGATGCTCCTCTATCACGTTATTCTTCGGTTTGGTCTTTTCATGGAGCCTCGAATTTTCTTTGACGCAAGACTCCATTTATTCCTTGGTATCCTTAGCACCTGAGAATCTCTCTTCCATCTCCTGTATTCTGAGGGTGAAGCTTGCCTCTGAAGTTCCTGTTCAAGTTCCTATGCTTTTCATTTTCCGGTTTCCCCCAGTTTGGGTTTTCTTTATTGAGTCTGTTTTCGCTTTCAGGTCTTGAACTGTTTTATTCATTTCCTTCCACTATTTTGTTGGTGTTTTCATAGATTACTCTTAAGAGATTTTGCTAACTTCCTCTTTAAGTACCTTTATCATATCCATAAAAGCTGTTTTTTAAGTTCAAGGCTTTTTACTTGTGCTTCAGATATGTTGGCTCTGAGTTGGTTAGAGTATGGTTGGTGGCTGTGTGTTGCCTGTGGGAAAATCTTCTGGGGTCCTGAATAGGTGTGGGGACTGAGGTTCCCAGGTAAAATGTGTTTCTTAGTATTAGGACCTGAGACTTAGGGACTGGAATGGGCTTGGGGTTACAAGAGGGAGGGAAAGCAGGATGTTTGACTAGGAGCTGACTAGTCATTGCCATGGTTATAGGGGCAGAGAGTTAGGAGAGACCACAGCAGAAGGTCTACTAAAGAGCTTCGTGCTTCTGGTTTCCCAGGGAAGGCTTGTGTGTGGTGAAATTGGGGGTTGGAACAAAGCAGTTAGGGGAGTTAGGAGTAGAAGATCTGTGGGATCTTTAGAGATGAAGTGTGATGTGATGGGAAGCTGCCACAGGTAGTCTGTTCCAGAGCTAGGGACGAGGCTTGTGGATTTGATTTGAAGGAGCTGACCGGGAGGTGAAGATGTGGTTAAAGTTAGCCTACCTGTTTTCTGGACCAGAATGGCCTATAGTTTCTCAGAGAGAGCCTCCTGTAATTCAGATCTGGGACAAAGCAAGGAATATGTGGGGGGAGGTTAGGAGGGAAAGATCTGTGGAGGTCCACAAGAGATGAGTGGGGAGGCTGCTACAGGTATTCTGCTACACGCCTGGGGATGGTAGACCTGGGGATTAGACTTGGGGGATCAGAAGGAGAGGTGAAGGCCTGCAGTTAGCCTACCTGCTTTGGTGAGTGGCCTGTGAGTTTGCAGAGTCCCAGTTAGACACTCAATACAGGGAGGGGTATTATTGGAACCCACCTATAGACAGAGAACTACAGGCAACTAAGGAAGTCCAAGGGCAGGAGAAATACTCTTCCCCAGTGTTGAGTCTTCTAATTGTTTATTCATTACCAAGTTGTCATACCTGAAGTCATAGATTACAAGTAGTGCTCACAGACTAAGTAGGTTCTATTTAGGTGTTATATTTTGGTGTTAAGCAAGAGGGGGCCATGGTTTTTAAAGAGAAAGCGGAACTCAGAGTAGTCGGGAGGGATTTGAAGGAGGGAAGGTTAGAGAGAATTGCCATAATTATGTTTGACTTAACAACAACAAAATTGAGAACACCTGTACTGTGGTATCCATTTGCTTCATATGGTCATTGGAGTTAACAGTACATAGTTGGGGGAGATAGTAGTATGCTGAGTAGACATTCACTCTCTTAATTCTCCACTCCCAAAAAAAAAAGGATGACGACAGCAACTTTCACATGGATTTCATTGTGGCAGCATCCAACCTCCGAGCCGAAAACTATGACATTTCCCCTGCAGACCGGCATAAGGTAATAGGAGTCTGTGATGTACCACTGACCCTTGCCCAAGCTGATTTTCCTACATTTGGGCCTCGTGTAGACCCTTGCTTCCTCCTAAACAGTAATCCCTGGTGGTCACTGTGTCTTACAGAGCAAACTGATTGCAGGGAAGATCATCCCAGCCATTGCAACCACCACATCAGCTGTAGTTGGCCTTGTGTGTCTGGAGCTGTATAAGGTGGTTCAGGGTCACCAACAACTGGAGTCTTACAAAAACAGTTTTATCAATTTGGCTCTGCCTTTCTTTAGCTTCTCTGCACCTCTGGCTCCAGCATATCACCAGGTATGGGACCTACCAGCGTAGGAAATGTTGATGTTACCATTCAGGGAAGCAGAGTACATCGATACCATGCATTTGTGTGTGTGTGTGTGTGTGTGTGTGTGTGTGTGTGTGTGTGTGTCTGTCTGTCTGTCTGTCTGTCTGTCTGGGGTTGTGGGGGGCGGTGCTTCACATCACATGTGCTGTTACATCACTGAGATGTATTTTGAGTACCTCTGTTCATTCATCAGCTACATGGACAACATAACTGTAGTCCTAGCCAGGTATTGCTAGAGTCTGTCTCAACAAAACAGACAAAAAAGCAGAAGGGGGCCGACAAAACATTTCATGGAGAGCTATGAGGGATGTTGAATGAGGGGAGGAGAAACCAGGTTCTTAGAGGTCTGTGTCCTTTTCCTTACAAAGATTTGAGCTGCCTAATCATGGTTAAGGTAATGCCACAAGTGTGTTTTTGATTATAGAGCTGTGGTCAATGCAGTTGTAATATGTTAAGAACATTTGGAGTAGCCCCCTCTTAGTACTTACCTTTGTCCTCTAGTACTATGATCAAGAGTGGACATTGTGGGATCGCTTTGATGTCCAGGGACTGCAACCTAGTGGTGAGGAGATGACCCTCAAGCAGTTTCTAGACTACTTTAAGGTAGGGCTCCTTCCCCTGTGAGCTCCCCCTTTGTGCCCATTTGATTTAGCACTGTCCATCTCACAGTCACCACTCCTATAACCTCTCTAACCTCTGCAGACAGAGCACAAGCTGGAAATCACCATGCTGTCCCAGGGTGTGTCGATGCTCTATTCCTTCTTTATGCCAGCCACCAAGCTCAAGGAACGGTTGGATCAGCCGTGAGTTAGCCTCTGGGCTAGTGGGAGTGGAACAACCCATTGTGCTACTCATGGCTCCCCATTCTTTTTTGCTTCCTTCTTAAGTCTCCTGCTCCTTGATTTCAGGATGACGGAGATCGTGAGCCATGTGTCAAAGCGAAAACTGGGCCATCACGTGAAGTCCCTTGTGTTCGAGCTGTGCTGCAACAATGAGAATGGAGATGACGTCGAGGTTCCTTATGTACGATACATCATCTGCTGATCTCTTACTGACTTCATTCTTTCAGTTCTCTCAGTCTATATCAAAACCTTTCTAGTTATGAAGAAACCAGAGTTTAGATGACCTTCTTCCTAAGACCTTTGTTTAGTGCTGTCTTTACAGTGTTAAGAACTGAAATTCCTAATAATAAATTTTCAGCCTGTAAGTAGTGTGTCTTCCTCTCCTTTCAAGGGCGGGTGTGCTGTAGACCCTAGGAAGAAGCGGACTCCTAAACAGCAGTTCTTAAAAGGTTTCAAGAGTCCAGTTGCACAGAAGCGGCATGGACATTATCCAGTATTCAAAAACAATACCGAAGATTAAACTTCAGCTGTTCTCATTCCTCTTGCTATTTCTACCTAGGGAGAAATAAAACCTGTGGCAGCAAGGCCATCATGAGGCGGTCAGCCCTTACCTAACATTAATACCCTTTCTTTTCTCTTGCCACATACCAGTCCTAGTGATGTTCAGGTGAAGCAGAGAACTCCAGTCCTGGCTGGTCTGGGTTAGGATCCTGTGTCTTACCTTTACCTTGTCTCCTGATTTTTTTTTTTTTTTCCCTTCTTGCCAGTTGCTCATCTGAGATAAGGGGATAAAATGGTTGCTACTAGAAATAAGGGTCTTAAAATTGGTTGCTGCCTAACACGTGTATTAGTATTGAATATGTTGGTTTTGCCTAGACTTTCACGTAATCTGCCTCTTTTTACATTTAAAGTCATTATTAGGCCACAGGTGCTGTCTCTTGTCAACTGTCTTTCCACCCTTACATGCACCTTTTTTCTGCTTGACTCAGAACTGTATGTTTCTTATTCTCCTTGTGACTTTGGGGTTATTGAGTTGAAATGTCTGAAGGTTTCCTATATTTGGACACTTCTGTGGAAGGTGTTCACTCCTGAGATGTTGTGATTTCAGGTACCTTGCTTCATCATCTGGATATTTTCATTCCTTTATTTTCTGCAGTTCTGATCTCCTGTTCATGAATGGTTGCTGTTTATACTTACCCTGGAAGGTGTTATGTAGAGTTACATTCATTCAAAAAGATTGCTCTGCTCAGGGTAGTTATGTGGTTGGCTGTTACTTTGCCTCGTGGTGGAAGTAAGACTGGTGGAATGTTTGGCAAGCTATTAAGAAGATAGTCTTAGCCGGGCGGTGGTGGCGCACGCCTTTAATCCCAGCACTTGGGAGGCAGAGGCAGGCGTATTTCTGAGTTCAAGGCCAGCCAGGGGCTACACAGAGAAACCCTGTCTCAAAAAACAAAAACAAAAAAAAACCACAAAACAACAACAGCAAAAAGGATAGTCTTGGAGATCTAAGGTAATTCTGAAGAAAATGCTTGTGTAAATAAGTTGTTCCTTTCTCTGGCATCTTTCAGTACTCTTTTCGTCCAGTAGTCTCTGTAGTTGTAATGTTTTCTTTTTTTCTTTTATAAAAATCTTCCCGTACGATAACATTTTGATCATGTTTTCCCTTCCCTCAAACTCTTCCTCACCTCATACCTTTTAAAGCACCTACTGCTCTGTGAGATAATAATATCATTATGTTATTTCCGTAGCCCTTTCCCTTTCTCCCCCTAAACCCTCCGATAGATACACTCCTCTTTCTTTGCTCTTCAAAATTGCTCCCATTCTTTCATTTCTTGTTGTTACGAACATACATGTATACACATATATATTTATAAATATATAAATACAAACGGCTCCCTCTGTCCAGTTTAACTTGTGTGTATGTCCTCAGGACTGCGTAGTTAGTATTCGAAAAACAGTTGGTGTACTTCTCCCTGGGAAGGCCTTTTCTCCCATTCTCAGGATTCCTCAGTTGCCTGTAGTTCTTTGTCTAGGGTTATTTAAAGAACTTCCTTGTCCACATTAGTATGTTTATTATTGTTCTCCTTGTTCACCTCATGTTTAGGTGCTCAACATGGTGAGTTTGTAACATTGCAAGAGAGACTCCCTTATCCTCTGGCTCTTAAACTCTTCCTTTCTCCTCTTCCCGTGGTGATTTTTGAGCTTAGGTACAGAAATTGTATTTCAGAATGTACCTGTTGACACAGGGCTCCACAACTTTCTCCATTTTGAATGGATATAGTTTTCTGCAAAGGTCTGTATCTATGTGATTATTTTGTTCCCCTGTCTAAGTGGGCTTGAAATATCCACAGTTGGGCCTGCCTTCTTGTTAAGCTTCCCATAGTCTGTGAGTCATGGGTATTCTGAACTTTTTGGCTAATACACACTTATCAGAGAGTACCTACCATGCATGTCCATTTGGTTTTGGGTTACCTCGCTCAGGATATTTTCTAGTTTGACCCATTTGCCTGCAGAATTCATAATATTCTCATTTTTAATAGCTGATTAGTACTTGATTGTGTGAATGAACACTGAACACGATGGATATTTTGTGTATCCATTCATCGATTGAGGGACATCTGTGTAGTTCCCAGCTTCCTTCTGGGTATTGTGAATAAGGATGCTATGAACATAGTGGAGCGCGTGTCCTTGTGATATGGTGGGACATCTTTTGGAGACAGACAGACAGACAGACAGACAGACAGACAATCTATCTCCAGGAGTGGTATACCTAGGTCTTCAGATAGAACTATTTCCAGTTTTCTGGGAAATTGCCAGACTGATTTCCAGAGTGGTTGTACCAGCTTGCAATCCCACCAGCCATGGAGGAGTGTTCCTCTTTCTCTACAACCTCATCAGCATCTGCTGTCACCTGAGTCTTTTATCCTAGCCAACCTGACTGGTGTGAGGTGGAATCTCAGGGTGGTTTCGATTGGCATTTCCCCAATGACTAAGGATGTTGAACATTTCTTTAGGTGCTTCTCAGCCGTTTGGATTCCTCTGTTGAGAATTCCCTTAGGTGGATTCTTAAATGCTGTTCTGATCATGATAGTGTCCCAGCGTTGTAGGAATGCTTATTTATTTTTTCTGTGTGGGTGTCCTCGGCCCATCTTCAGTCTTTGACAGTTCTTTCCCTTCTGGGTGATTTAGTTTAGTGATGATGCCTTCCCCCTGTGTTTGCTTTCTTGACTTTTCCTGTTCTGAGGTTTCCATTTTTCCCCGGCAGCTTAATGTTTCTTAGATGATTTTCTTAACTGTTTTCATGTAGCTTTGTTTTTTTGTTTTTTTGTTTTGTTTTGTTTTTGTTTTTTTGGACTTGTTTACTACATTGATCTGTTTCTGTTGCATCCTCTTGTGGTCCTTGATAATTTTAGAAACTGACTTGAATTCTTTGGCTTTTCAACCATTTCATTGTGACCAATTTGACTGATGAAGTCTAACATTCATCTTGTACAGTAGGTTCAAATTGAGACTAATTTTCCCCTTTACAACATGTTGTGAAGGGGAAAGCACAAAAATTGGGAAAAGGCTAGGGAGATGGTTGCGTTTGCAGAGTGCTTGCTACACCAAGTGAAGACAAGTTCAGATCCCCAGCACCCACACAAATGCCAGTCTCCTAATTCCAGCGTCTGGATGTTGCATATTAATTAGGGTATTGTTGGGGCAAGCCAGAGAGCTAGACAGGCTCGATCGCGTGGGACACTCGGCCCCCTGTTTGAAAGTAAATTACAAATGAGGAGGAAGATTGGAGTTTTTCCTTCTAGCACCTCCTTTAGAGCTCATTTTTGTAGATAAATATTGCTTAAATTTGGTCATGGTTGTTGAATGCTGTATTTTCTCTACAAATTATGATTGGAGGCTTTGCCGGGTATATAGTAGGTTGGACTGGCATCTGTGGTCTCTTACAGTCTGTAGAACATCTTCTGTCCAGGCTCCTCTGGCTTTTTAAGAGTCTCCATTGAGAAGTCAGGTATAATTCTGATAGGTCTGCCTTTATTTGTTATTTGGTGTTCTTCCCTTGCAGCTTTTAGTATTTTACTTTGTTCTGTGTGGTGTTCACTCCTTTGGTTATTATTTGCCACAGGAACTTTGTGTTCTGGGCCAAGTTATGGCGTGTTCTGTATGGTCCTTGTACTATTATAGGCATCTCCTCCTTTAGCTTCTGAAAATTTTCTTCTGTGCTTTTGTTGAAAACATCTTATGGGCCTTTGAGCAAGGTTGTTTCTACTTCCTCTGGGTCCTTTATTCTTAGTTGGATATGTTCTTAGTGCCCCAGATTTCCATGGATGTTTTGTGAGAGGAAATTTTTATACTTACTGTTTTGTTTTGAAAGATGTATCCATTTTTCTGTTATATTTTTAAGGTCAGAGATCCTTTCCTCCATCTGTTGTGTTTTCTTGGTAAAGCGTGCCTCTGTAGTTTGTGTTCCAGTTCCAGGATTTTTCATTTCTAGGATTCCCGCAGTCTGGAATTGATTTATTGATTCTGTTTCCACTTTCAAGTCTAGAACGGGTTTGACCGTTTCTTTCAGCTGTTTGTTTGTGTAGCTAGATTTCCTTAATACATTCATTTAATTCCACACAATCTTTGTGTTTCTTGGATTTACATAAGGGATTTATTCGTTTACTCTTTAAAGAGCTATGTCTTCTTCAGATAAGCAGTTTTTGATCTTTTTTCACATGCTTCATCTGTCTTGAAGTATTTGGGGGCCTACTGTGGTAGGATACCTGGCTGTAGGAGGTATATATTTCCCTGCTGTTATTTTGTTCTGACCCTGGGATTGAAGTATGTGGGTTTAGGGTGATTGCAGGTCTTGCTGCTGATTTCTAGTTTGTCTGTGTGAGGTAGCTGTTTTGTTCCTTGGTTTCTGTTTCCTCTCTGTATTGTAGACAGTGTGAAAGTTGTTTCTTGCCTGGCAGGAAATGTATGTGGACCTGAGGATTGAGGCCTTGGAAATACCAAGTACATTGGGTTTCTGGTTACTAGGACTGTACATTAAGGAATGCTGATAGACTAGGGACACTTCCCTCACCTGAGTAGCAACTCATGCCTACAAAGTGCTATCACTGGATGTAACGTCAGTTCCAGTCCTGTGTTTTTCTCTGGTCACACCTTGCCAGTCCTCCAGATCCAAGCACCTGGAGTTTTCTTTCTCCCACTAGAGGGTATCTCAGAACTCCCCTACTGCCTACAGATACCTAAGGTGATATCAATCACCCGGAGCTTGGCCATGGCTGCTGCTTGCTTGCTACCTGTTCCATGGACCGCCTCTGCTTTCTATAATTCTGCTCACAGGACCACCCCCAAAAGAATATGGCCTGGCTTAAGAGAACCAGCTCCTTGGGATCTTCTGGTCCTCCTGAGTTCTCTTGATACCTTCCAATAATGTATGTCTTTCTCAGGGATCGGAGAGGGAGGGGCCCTTTCCACCTCTTACCAGGCTACTAAAGCAAAGACACCACTTCCACGATTGGCTTCCTGCCGCATTAAATTGTACACTAAACTGCAGGCCTGCTCCACCCCTACTTCCCTCATCTGGGTAACAGCTCATGCCTGCCAAACGCTAAGGGAGTAGAGGCATCGAATGACGTTCCAGTCCCGGGTCTGTATCTTTTCTCGAGCCACACCTTGCTAGTACCCAGATCCAAGTATCTGGCTTAATAGACCCAGGTTCTTGGGAACTTTTGGTCCTCTAGCATTCTCAAATACTTTCCAATAATATGTCTCTATGTCAGGGATAGGAGAAGGGGCCCTTTGCATTAACCAGGACCAAATTACTTACTGTATTGCCAGTGTCAGAACACATGACATAGGACAAGGGCATTCTCTCCTGCAGATGCAATGGAGAAGGCGAGGCCAAGGGAAATGATCCAGCCTTCCCAGGGAAATCCACATGAACAGATTATGAGAAATAAAACCAGTAGCCACCCTCCCTGACGCCTTCTCACTCTTATGGCTGATTTCATAGGTTGTCCATACCCAAGCTGTTGCTACAATGGGCACCCTTCTCCCACCAGTGCATATACTATGTGAAGACCACGAACAACATGCTCTTCTGGGGGCTACTAGGGACCTTGTGTCTCTGCAAGCTGGACTGACTAGCTTGTTTCTCCTGGGAATCCCCTGTATCTTAGCCTTTCAAGCTCCTGTCTTCTGTCCTTCCTTGCTAAATAAATGCCTCGGTGCATGGTGGATATAGCCAAGGGACATTTGCAAGAGGCACTGGGAAGCAAGCACCTTTCAGGATGATCCCTGGAACCTTTTCGTAGCACAAAACGGAAGTGGTGAGGTCAAATACCACATTGAAATAAAAATCTTCTCTAGGAGAAGGAAGTCCATGTCTGCTGTAAACACCCATAGACTAAGGAATTGGTACATGAAAGTCCCCATATAATCTCATTCATTCTCTCTCCCTCTCCTCCTCTCCCCCTTCTCCTGTGTCCCTCTCTTACATGCACATGCACACGCACATACAGACACACACACACACAAATATTCACAAGCACACACAGACAGACACAACTCACCTCAAAGTACATCGACCCAAGCACCTAGGGTCTATACCCACCTAATTAATTACACAGCAAACTTGCCACCAACAATTACACCCCAACATCTCTGCTTTCAGGTGCCCTGCTGCTGATGTAGATATATCCTTCCACCTAAACTTTGTAAGTACATGCTCAGAATTGTAAAATACAAGTATGGGTTGGAAAGAAAGTCCCCTGGAGAGCCAGGACCTTTTAACTGCTGAAATGTGTGTATATAGGAACATTCAATAGGCAGGGTGGCCTGCAGCAGGTCCATGAAACCCTGGAGTCCTGCTAGGCCACCAAGGGTTTAGATCAGGTGCTGATGAGAAAGGTGCATTAAGAGGGTTTCCATTATCACGTCTGGTGGCCAGATCTTTGAGGTCTTCACAAATTCTGAGTGAAGGCAGGGTGCTACTCTGCATCTGTGCCAGAGTTGCAGAAGGTTGTTTAGCTGTTGGGAGAGCCCACTAGGCTTAGGGATTCAAAACAGGCCCTGAACTACAGGAAATCAACTGTTCCTTGAATGAGCTTGCACAGATGCAGAACCCTGGTACACAGTGCTAAGAAAAGCCACTGCCTTCACAGCTGCTCAGTGAACTGCTGTCAGGTGTAACCACCCGCAGTCACACGAACTGGATTCTCCTGCAAGTGTTACGATGCCAGTGGCATTAACGTCAGTCTGCAAGAAATTTAAAACGAATAACGCAAAAGCAAGGTGTGCTTTTGAAGATTTAGGAGGATATAATTCTCCTCCTTTAGTGTTTACAAGCCAATAGTTCAGAGTGCGGTGTGCACGTTCAACAATTCCTTGCCCCATTGGGTTATAAGGAATTCCGGTTCTATGTTCAATACCAAATTCTTTACAAAATGATATAAAATTTTTGCCAGTGTAAGTTGGCCCATTATCTGTCTTAATGACTTTAGGTAAGCCCATAACATTAAAGGCTTGTAAACAATGATCAGTTACATTTCTAGAGGCCTCTCCTGTATGTAGAGAAGCAAATATAAATCCTGAACAAGTGTCAATACAGACATGTATATACTTAAGCTTTCCAAATTCTGCATAATGAGTTATATCCATTTGCCAAATATGATTGGGCATAAGGCCTCTTGGATTTACCCCTAAATGCGGAAGTGGAGATAAAATAACACAGTTAGGGCATTGTTTTACAATCATCTTTGCCTGCTCCTTGGTGATCTTATGTCGGAGCCTTAAGGTATGGCTAGAAAGATGGAATTTATCATGATCACGTCTAGCCAATGCAACAGGATCTGAAACTAAGGCTTCTCCTACAAGAGCTCTGTCGATGCAATCATTGCCTGCAGCTAAGGGTCCAGGAAGACCAGAACGAGCTCGTATATGACCGGCATAAAACGGATTTTTTTCAAGCAAGAATGACATTTAGCAATTGTGAAAATAGAGATCCTGCTGCTGTATTAAAATTAAACGTACCACGTGTTTCTAACAAAGGAACGGATTGGGCTACGTGTAATCAGTAAAAAGATTAAAAGTATCAGTCACCGCCTGGAAAACATTTAATACCACGGTCAATTCAGCTAACTGAAAACATTTAATACCACGGTCAGTTCAGCTAACTGA
>JADRCD010000313.1:0-10937 GCA_019843815.1 Montemys delectorum
GAGAGAGAGAGAGAGAGAGAGAGAGAGAGAGAGACCTTGTCTCAAAAACAAAACAGAACAACTAGAGAACAAGGGTGGAGTAGTATCTGAGAGGGATGACACCAGAGGTTGACCTCTGGACTGCACATCCATCCCTGAATGGAAGTGGGTAGTTTTACTCCTGACAGACAGTAAACCTCCAGGTTCAGCCATACCCTATGCAGTCTTGGTAAGTCTCTCCCTATTCTTCTTCCTCTTCTTCTTCCTCTTCCTCTTCCTCTTCCTCTTCTTCTTCTTCATTATTATTATTATTATTATTATTATTATTATTATTATTATTATTATTGGTTTTTCGAGACAGGGTTTCTCTGTATAGCCCTGGCTGTCCTGGAACTCACTCTGTAGACCAGGCTGGCCTTCGAACTCAGAAATCCACCTGCCTCTGCCTTCCAAGTGCTGGGATTAAAGGCATGCGCCACCACTGCCTGGCTCTTCCGTTTTTTTTTTAAAGCTGTGGTCTTGTTTCCAGTCCTGTTTTCCAGCTCTTCTATGACTTTGGTCTAAAGATACCTTTCAATTCGGTCCTGTTTCTGTCCTAATGACTGTCGTTCTTAAGTACCTGAGAGGTTTTTCTCTGAACCCCATTGGATTCATTTCTTTGGACAAGATTAATACTAGATATCCCTTTGATGCAAATAACCCCATGAGCTTCAGCGGAAATGGCTGAGGGTGACAGCCCTAGGATCTCTTGTTTAACTGATGTTGTTTCAGAGGTGCACACATCTTTGCATCCTGTGCTACTAAGGGTTTTGAATCTAAGGTCTCAGGCAGGTTTTAGCTTTTCAGTTACCGAGAGCCAGCAATCTGGAAATTACTTAGCTGCATAGTTCTGACTCAGGCTGTCTCTTGAGGTAACGAGCAAGAGGTTGGTGCCAGTTGGAACAACCTTCTCGAGGATAGCTCATTCATATAGCTCCTGTCTGGAGGCTTTACTTCCTCAGGGACTGCTGGTTGGAGGTCTCCTTTCCTCACCACAGGGACCTCTCTCCAATGCTTCTGGGCTCTTCTCATAAGATGGAAGCTAACTTTCTCAGACTGAATGATTCCGAGATACAGAAAGGAGGAGCTCACCATGCTGTTTAGGCTACTTCCATTGCCTTCTAGTGGTCGCACTGAATGGCTCTGATACAAGGTAAAAGGGGATCACTCAAAAATACAAGTACCACGAGTAAAAGGTCACTGAAAACCATCTCAAGGTTGGCTACTATATAGCCTCCACGGACTCATATTTCTGGGTGCATAAAATTCTGCCATCAGCAGCAATACCAGTTGGAAGGGAGACTGACTTTTGTCACACTCTGGGCCATGAGGCCTGATTTCACACAGAATTTCAGCAACATTAATTATATTTAATTTTTACTCAAAGCCTGTCATTTCTTAAGATCCAGGCATGATCCCACAAAGGAGGCTGGCCAGGAAACAAGTCCAAGAGGCAGGCGTGTGCTACAGCCAGAACCACCCTTCCTCTGAGCATATGGATTTGTTTAGCCCCTGCTCTTCTGCCTAACTCCTTGTTTCTGTAGTTGAGTAATGTTTTGGAGTCTCTGTCAGCATCTCACAATGATAAATAAACTTCTGGTGGGAATCAAGAGCATTTTGGATTCATGGCTGAATCCCTTGTAATTGACACAACTTAGCTGCAAGCTTCAGCTTTTCTAACATTTCCAAGAGTTAGCGCAATCTGAGAAGGTGGCCTAGGGGAAGAGAAGCTTGAACTGTTCTGATGATGTTCTCCATAGACCTATAGTTCATGATGCGATACTGGGCCTGGTCTACATTCCTTGCTTAGAGAAGCCGGTCTAGCCACAGTTAACCAATTAGAATTCACGGTAGCTACAGAGGGCTTGGTAAGGTACCTTGGGCCACTCAATACTAGTCCCTAGTACCTGTATAGTAGATTGCATCTTCATGCCTCGACAGTCTCCTTCAGATGTTAGATTCCTGATTTATTTTCTAGTCTAACAACTTTTTGCCAACCTGTTGACACACCTTTGGCATTTTTTTTTTTGTTTCGTTTTTAAATCTTAACATGGTTTTATTTTCATGATAGAATTTGTGATTTGATTCTACCCTGACTTTGGCTTTAGATTGCCTTTCCACCAACTTTGACTTTAGATGGCCTTTCCACCAACATCTGCTATGACACACACAATGCCTGCCTGCCTATCTCTATCTATCTATCTATCTATCTATCTATCTATCTATCTATCTATCTATCTATCGATATATACATAGTGTTAGTGACTTTTTTATTGTGACAAAGTGTCTGACAAACACAAGTCAAGGATGGAAGGAAGCATTCCCTTCTGTCTCAGAGTTCTATCATGACATCAGCAGTATGGTGGCAAGCGTGGCTGTAGTTGTGGAACCAGGAACCGGGAAGCAGCAGGTCACATTGCAACAGTAGTCAGGAAGCAGAGATCTTTCCTATTTTATCCAGTCTGGGACCTTCACCACATTGCCTAAGTTTGAGGTGGATTTTCCTTCTTCACTAATCCTCTCTGGAAACACTGTCACAGACATACCAGGAGGTGGGGGTCTCTTAAATGATTCTTCATCTAGTCAGGTCACAGAGAAGACTGGAAGAATAAAAGGAAGAGTGAGGCCAAGGACAAATGAGCATGGGAGGTGCATGAGGTCTTCTGAAAACAGGAGGCTTTTGGCTGTGCTTAGAAACAACCTATGCGCTGGGCAGTGGTGGTGCACGCCTTTAATCCCAGCACTTGGGAGGCAGAGGCAGGTGGATTTCTGAGTTCAAAGGCCAGCCTGGTCTACAGAGTGAGTTCCAGGACAGTCAGGGCTACACAGAGAAACCTTATCTCAAATCAATCAATCAATCAATCAATCAATCAATCAATCAATAAAAAAGAAACATCCTATGCATTTTCTTGCAGAAACCAAGCGTAAGAACTTGGCTTTAAACCTGGAATGATGTAGTGGCATAGGGAAGTAAGACAAGATGGGCAGAAGATCTGGAAGATGTGTGCACAGTGCAGGTACATAAGCTCAGAGCCATGCTCTTGGGCAAAGGCCATAGAGAAGCCAAGAGGCTTGGGAATCTATGTCAAAAATGAAATAAAGAAAGAAGGTGAGCCAGACATAGTTGGGAGAGGTGTACTGGCTGGCTTAGTGTCAACTTGATATGAGCTAGAGCCATCCGAGAGGAAGGAAATACCTCCATAAGATCCAACTGTAAGGCATTTTCTTAACTAGTGATCACTTGGCAAGGGTCCAGCCCATGGTGGGCAGTGCCGTCCCTGGGATGGTGGTCCTAAGTTCTATAAAAAAGCAAGGTGAGCAAGTCATGAGAAGCAAAGTGTAAGCAGCATCCCATTTTGGCTTCTGCATCAGCTGCTGTCTTCAGGTTCTTGCCCTGTGTGAGTTCCAGTCCTGACTTCCTTTGGTGATGAAGAGCGATGTGGAAGTGTAAGCTGAATAAACCCCTTTCCTCCCCAACCTGCTTTTTGGGCATGATGTTTTGTCACAGCAATAGAAACCCTGGCTAAGACAGGTGGCTGTTATTTCAGAGTGCTGATGTCTGGTGGGAAGGTACATGTGTGAAAACATGGTTTATTTAAAGGATGGAGAGTTCCAATAGAAGTAGGCAGGAGACACTCATCCACACTCATGAAGCCTGAACATTCATCAGCCTGAGAGTGAAGATAATAGGCCATCTGAGTGATTAGAAAAAAAAAAACACAGAAAAGTGGTAATGATCTTTATTGTACTCTTAATTGGTATGCACCATCAAAGTACTTTCCATGTATTATATCACTGGATATTCACTACAGGCTTAAAAGACATAAATTACTTTTTCTCGTATCATTGGTAAGGAAAAGATCAAATGATTTTAAAAAGCAAAATAGCTGGAAAATACAGATTCCATATCCAGGCAATCTGCAGGTTTTCACAAACAACGGTAAAATTGCCTGATGAAGAAACTGTGGCAGAGGCACAGTATAAATGTTTTCACCCATAAAGAATGAAGTTATATCCTTTGCAGGGAAATGGATGCGACTGAAGACAGTAATATTAAGTGCCTTAAGCCAGTCTCAGGAAGTCGAATACTGTGATTCCTCACATATGTGGTTCCTAGTTTTATATAGAGACATAAATCATGTATGTGTATATGACATGAAAGATGTGTTTAGGGGAACAAAAGAGAATACATGGGAGGGGAAGCTGGAGAGGGGGAAGGGAGGGATGATGGAGGGGAACATGCTCGGCATACAATTCATACTTGTGTAAAAATGTCCTTATGCAACACAATACCATATACAATGATTGATTAAAAAAAAACAACAACAACAAAATAACCACAACACCTGTCTGGGCATGGTAGTGTATGCCTTTAATCCTGGCAGAGGTAGGTGGATCTTTGTTGTAGAAATTTTTAATCCCAATCTGGGGTTTTTATTCCACCTTTGACTATTTAGTTTCTGGATAAAGGACACACACAGCCTTTATATTTATGATAAGCCTTAAACAGCACAAGAGCTGGGCAGATATGTACCTTCTATGCTATTAGAATCTACATTCCTATCACTAACCCTGAGTTATTACTTACCATGGTTCATCTGGGCTGCTCTGAACTTCAGTTGGCCAGCCCCTGGGCCAGGTTTTCATACTCACCTAACCCATGACAGTTTCTCCTTCCTCCTCCTGTACTTTCTTCCCTCTCCTGGTTCTCCTCAGACCCCATGCCTGGGAAACCTAAACCCCACTTATGTCTTTTTGCCCAACTATTGGCTGTTGGCATCTTTATTTACCAATTAGAAGCAACTTGGGGGCAGAGTCACGTACATCGCTGGGGTCTATGTGCAGACTCCAGGTCTTGGGGGCCCCCACTAAGCATTACCAAAGACAGAATTGTTCTTTGCATGTATTCAGGGATGAGCTGACTCTTCCTCTGGGTGTTAAGGGATTCGTGTGGGTGAGAAGACATGTCATGTGTCACATCAGAGGTTGTGACAGTGAGGATGGGGACTGAGGCCATACCTAGGCATGTTCGCCAGACTCTAGGAGGATAAGCACATTAGTTAGAATGTTTTCAATGACTAGGGAAGGGAGGGGCTGAGCTGGCCCTATGCGACTTGGAAGCCCTTGAGTAATTAGCTCTAGGTGCTGCTGTTGTGATGAGAGCAGACAGGGTCATTGGGGGGCTCCCTTCCCCTCCAATACTTCACCCTTTGGTTCTACAAATTGGCATTTGCTAATAGGTGGGAAAGAAAATAGCCTTTAATATCAGGTTTGTATTTTCCCACTGTAGGTTTCCAGGTAGGAAACACCCCTTATCTTCTTCAGTCTCTATTTGCCCATTGTCCCAAAATTTCTCATTGGCATTTTTTGGTCTCTGCTCATTTGGAACAGTCATGATCTCAAAAGGGTGGGAGACAGGCTGGAGAGATGGCTCAGGGGTTAAGAGCACTGACTGCTCTTCCAAAGGTCCTGAGTTCAATTCCCAGCAACCACATGGTGGCTCACAACCATCTGTCATGGGATCTGACGCCTTCTTCTGGTGCGTCTGAAGACAGCTCCAGTGGACTCCTGGGTCATTCTCCTATAGATGGAGGGCAGGGTCAGGATGGGACTTGAGGAACAGTTCCACAAAGTCACATTTCTGGAATGACAGCATATTGAAAGATATTCATAAAGACATGTTCTAGAACATTCATGGGAAAGACAGAAAACCATAGTCTGGGTGATTTCCATGATAAAAGTGTGCGCGCCCATGTGTTGGAATGATTACAGCCATATCATGCTATACAGGTTGCTCTATTGTGCCTTTAAAAAGGACCTATATTAAAAGGATGGGGTTTAAGGGTGACACCAAAGGGTGGAGTGGATCTTTGGGAATAGTGACTAGACCAAGGTCCACACATATTCAGATGTGAAGAGGGGGGGTTTCTGGCCACAATAAAAAGTCTTTCGGGGGCCGTGTTTAGTGAGTGGAAGCTGTGTAAGCAGGAGCCAGCTGCTTGGGAAAGAGGAAGTGAGTTAGATAAAGGAGATGAAGATAGAAAAAAAAAAAGTTGAAAATACAGTAAAGATGTCGAACTAGAAACAGAAGAACAAAGAGCCAAGCACAGCCTGGAGGGTTGCAGGAATGGGACCATCGGAGGTGACTGCTTCCCTCTCTGTTGAAAGGTAGCTAAGTTTTCAGGATCAACACACTCTCTCTGAAGCATGGCTGCTGTAGTTTACATTGTTTCTGGCAAATTGTTATGTGCTGTTGGAGCTTGCTAAGAAGCTGGCCCTAGAAGCTGGGTTGCTCTTCCCTTTTCAGACCCAAGGGTGTTTTGTCTCAAAGTGCCCTCTAAGGCTCCTCGATTGGTGATGGGCTTCCCCGTCCCCCCAACTCTGAAAGGGAGAGAAGAAATACAAAACAAACCAATAATGAAAGCAATGTGTCCTTGAGACCAGCTAGAAAGTGAACCATTCCCAGCAGAGGTTGCTAATGCTTAGTGATATCCCAGGATACTATCGTGCCTGCAGCAGAAAAGTCAGAAGTTGGGCCACGAGGAAGTTCCTTCACGGAGAGACAGATCAGTCCGGAACCCTAGCTGACAGTCTCAGGTACCATTTGATTTCTAATGGATATTTTGAGCTCCCAATTTGGTGACTTTTAAAAAATCTGTCTGCCTGATTATCTGTCTGTCTGTCTTTCTGTCAGTCTATCTTTCTTTCTCTCTACCATCTATTTCTTGCTATTTATTCTTTTACTTTGGCTTGCTATACACCTGATAAAGTCATTCGAAACAGAACATGTGGCTGTCATCCTCTGGACTATGCAGAAGGTTCTATTCTCATCACCATTGGCTTAAGGATAGGATGAGATTTAACTTTCAACCAGTGAGATGTGAGGCTCAGTCTGCCAGGAATTCCGAAAACATGTCTTTCTTTGTCTCTAAGCAGGGATGTATAAAATCAGTAATCCTTTTACTGCTGAACCTGGCTGGGTTTGCACAGCACAGCTGGAACTGCAAACATCATTTGAGACCATGGGGGAGTTAAATAGCCTGAGGTTGAAAGCAAAAGGTTAGTGACATCCTCAAAGACATAATCCGCCCATTGAAGTAATCGATCCGGAAGCCCCTGTACCTACCAATTCTGGTTTTGTGAGTTTATCAATTTTCTTTGCTGTTTAAGCTAGTTGAGCCTCCCAGTAGTCCACAATGCCTTGATTGGCTCACAGCTTAAGGAAGATAAGATCAGACAGGGAGGGGCAAGAACAAGGTGTTAGTGGGCCTGGGTAATTGAACTGATGAATCACAACCATGGCGTGGAAAGAACTTTCCAGTGGGATTGGGAACTTTCATTTAATTATCAAGAAATAAAAGCTGGTGCCAGAATTAGGCACTGGGCACAGGTTGTTTGATTTTTTTCAAGCAGGGCAAAGAAATAATTTCTGGAAAATGTAGACAACAATGTTTGAGGTAGATTCTTGACAAAGGGAAGTGGGGGGAGATTAAGAAGCAGATGGTGAGTGAGCATTGAGGAAGGAATGCTGTGGTCAGTTAAAAGCAAAATGACTTCATAGAGTCACGTGGTTCCAAACTAACCTCATTTCCTCGCTTGACAAGGTTACCATGCTTGTGGACCAGGTGAATGCCATAAACATTGTAGGACTTGATTTCAGCCTAGGGCTAACAGTTTCTTTCATGGTTTCCTTGTGGCTAAGATGGTGAAATGTGGGTTGGATGAGACCAGGGGTTTTGTGTATTTGCAGCTGGCTCGACAGCTGAATCCAGAGTGCTGAGTATTGGATGGATGTCACAGTCCATGTGTTGAACTGGGGCAGAGTGGTGGGGAGGGAAGTCACACGTTGGTCTGGGCCAAGGGCTTGGCTGGGAATGGGAGTCAGACACTCTGGGTGAGTAAACTCTGAGCCTGCTTCCCAGGCACATATGGTGAAGCAGGAGAGGATCAGGTAGATATAGGAAGCAGATGTAAATGAGAAGTGTGCAGAAAGTCCCAAAGGGGCAGATGGAGACATGAGGCAGGGAGAGGAACAGGTGGAAGCAGGTGGGGAGGCAGGGGGAAAGTCACAGGAAGTCTCCTGTGTGAGTTTCCATCGATTCCTGCACCAAGTCATTCCTCAGTTCTTGAAGAAGACATGCCTAACAGGTGCCAAGGAATGCCCACTGTGAGGAAAGCTCCTTGCCGAGTGTTCCTCCCTTGATTCTGCTTGATCTGTTACTAGATGAAAATGCAGGGGGCCTAGTGATCGAGGGAGTAGATGTCATGAAGCTTGGATGGATGGTTCATACCAGAGGTGACAAGATGAGACTTGGAGTGACCCTGACAGATTGGGATGCTGGCTCAAAACCAATATGATACAGCTTAACAGGCCAAAATGTCAAGTTGGACATTTACTCACAAAAACACACTGTAAGCGAGTTCACCTTAGAAGTAAAGCATGGGAGAGAGATTGAAGCTTTGGAATGATGATTACCTGTCAGAATAAGTCAACTGGGGTGAAACCATATCACTTCAATACCAATGGAGACCAAAGTTCTTATGGAAGGGGTCACATTGCCGTCAGATGGCCTCTTGGGTATCATATTCAATTTGGGGCACCAGATTTTGGAGAAAGGCATTGATGAATTTGAATGTGTCCAGAGATGGGCTGTTAAGATAAAAAGAAAATTCCAGAGATCATGTGATGTGGGAAGAGGCTAATAGAGATGAGAGATTTGTCCTGGGGAGCCAAAATCAAGAAGGTTCGAGAGAGACAGTCAGCTCACGGAGGAAGCACTTTAGGTACTCTTTCTAAGGTAGAACTACAGCCAGAGGACAGATGACGTAAAGAAGCCAATAGACATGTATGTAAAGAAAAACATTCTAATTATTACAATGAGGGATGCAAAAGCAGTGTCACAACATTTTTTTTTTTTAAATTTGAGACAGGGTTTCTTTGTATAGCCTGGCTGTCCTGGAACTCACTCTGTAGACCAGGTGGGTCTTGAACTCAGAAATCTGCCTGCCTCTGCCTCCCGTGTGCAACATTTGCCACTTTATACCCGTGAAGTTGTTGATGAGGTGAACCACACGTTGACCTCCCAGTGAGATCATTGTTAGAAATGATGGAGAAACTAAGGTATAGAGTATGATGTCATACTAAAGTATGCCTGGCATATAGAGCGCCAGTATTTGTTGACTGGATAAGATATCAGGTTGACTGTCTTTCCTAGAGTTGCGTAGATAGCCTCTTAGGGGTCTACCTTAATGACTCCACCATATGTTCTTTGTTCTTGAATGCTCTGAGATGTTAACCAGCCTTGGGAAGTCTGTGTGTGTGTGTGTGTGTGTGTGTGTGTGTGTGTGTGAGCTTGTGTGTGAGTGTGAGTGTGTGTGTGAGTGTGTGCGTGAGTGTGTGTAGGTACTACATGAGCATCTGTGTTCATGAATGCATTCCTGGTATGGGTTGACAAGATTCAGAAGTCCTTCCGGGTTACAGGCCTCATGCATAATATTCCCATTCGAGGGTCTAAGGTCAAACTGAGTGTTGACCCTGTCTTCTTGAAGACACGCTATGGCTGCAGTTGATGGCCTCTTACCCTGCAATCTGTTCCCGGATGTGCCTGTAGAGCTCTGTCTAGATGTGGGTGTGGATTTGTAGTGTTTCAACATCCAGACTCACAGAGAAAAAATTTCATGTATCAGTTCTCAGAGAGGATAGGAATCCAGCTCCCAGAGCAGCCTGAGATGTGCCTTCATATCTGCCTGTCCATTTCTGAACAAAATGTTCGGAAAACTCTGCTTTTGTGAGGGAAGATATTCTTCTTTCTGAAGCACAGACAGTCTGCAGTTGAGTCCAAGACTGTCTTAGGGGAATTTAAATATAGGCCTTTTCTACACTGACCTTCAGGAAGAACTTTAAAGTCCCCCAACCCCCTTTTGGTAGAAATTAAGGTATACCTAGAAGGGATGAGGTCACAGGCCAAGGCACAAAGTTGGCAATATCAGCTTTGGTTTGTTTTCAGTTTTTCCTTATGGCTGAACAGTGTAATAGACGGCTCCTGTTGATGGAGGGTCCCAGGGACCACCTTGCTGTTGGCAGTCCCATCTTCCACCCTGGGTGCGGCTAAGTGGTATTCACAGTCTCCACTAGGTGGAGAAAAAGAGCGGTTATGAAATGTACAAAGCCTCAAATTAAAAAAAAAAAAAAGCACACAGTCAAAGAGAGTAAAATCCAATTCTAAATGGAACTCGAAAACTTGAGAAGTAATTTAAGGGAACCACATTAAATACTAAAATGTTTAATGGGGCCCATGTGTCCCGAGCAGAGAAAGAGAGGGCGAGAAATGGAACAGAGGAAATCAGGGAGACAATATGTCTGTGCGACTTGTTCTAATTAGGGGCACAGCGCTGCTCAGGATCATTCATTATAATTTGGTTAAATCTTCAACATGGCCCAGGCACCTCTGCTGAGGGGCGAAAAACAAAAGCTCCCTCGCAAATTGGGTGAGCGCCTCTCTGCTGGAGGTTAACGCCAGTCACTCCAGGCCCAGGGCTGTTCCTCACCCTCCAGCTCTTCTTTATAACTCCAGTGCTGGGCTCCAGCTGCAGATGTCTGCAGATTTTGAGGAGGGGAGGGGAGGCCAGGGGGTGAGGGTGGGAGATGGAGGTCCCCCTCCTCCCCGGGTGCGAGCGCTCATTGTCTCCAACTTGTCTGTGGCTTAATTCAGTATCTCTGTCTGCTGCTGGAGCGGGATGGGAAGAGTTCAAAGGAGGAAATCAAAACAACCCATAGATCAGAGTGTGGGAGTGATCTGGGACAACCAGAAAACACCCGCACTCCTCAGGCTCCCCTTTAAAAGAGGGAATGCGTGTGGAATAGGGATAGATGCCTTAGGAGGAGGAGGAGGAGGAGGAGGAGGAGGAGGAGGAGGAGG
>JADRCD010000313.1:11037-25777 GCA_019843815.1 Montemys delectorum
GGAGGAGGAGGAGGAGGAGGAGGAGGAGGAGGAGGGGAAAGGTGTCAGAGGCTTAAGGGATACAGGTTGGGTGGGGTCAGGGTCAGGTTTAGGTTAGAGCTAAATGTGATGGGTGTGTGATGTGAAGAACCCAAGATGGTGTTAATAGCCATTCCCAGCGCTCATGTGTGTTTGGGCTGAGACATGACAGCTCTGTCTGTCGGACTCCCATCTAGTTCTAAAATGTGGGAAGGCATCGTTTGCTTTTTTATCCTGTTGCCCTGTATTCTGTCCCTCAGCCATCCAGCTGAGGTGGCAAGGACTGGTCTCTGGAAGTCTGTGGGTACCGTTTAGGACCAGATGCTGCCTGTAGTGATGAGCAGAGCTCTTGACAGACCTACTGGTACTTTCCTATTACTTTTCCTAATATGTTTCCTACTTACCCAGCAGAGCATTGAGTTAGGCTTATGGTTTGTCAACCAAACACCTGTTTGGCATTTCTTTCTTTTTTTTTTATTAGATATTTTCTTTATTCACATTTCAAATGCTATCCTCTTTCATGGTTTCCCCTCAGAAAACCCCCTATCCCATCCTCCCTCCCCCTGCTCACCAACCCATGCACTCTTGATTCCCTGTCCTGATATTCCCCTACACTGGGGCATTGAGCCTTCTCAGGACCAAGGGCCTCTCCTCCCACTGATGTCCAACAAGGCCATCCTCTGCTACATATGCAGCTGGATCCATGGATCCCTCCATGTGTGCTCTTTGGTTGGTGGTTTAGTCCCTGGGAACTCTGGGGGTACTAGTTAGTTCATATTGTTGTTCCTCCTTTGGGGCTGCAAACCCCTTTAGCTCCTTCGGTCCTTTCTCTAGCTCCTCCATTGGGGACCTTGGGCTCAGTCCAATGGTTGGCTGAGAGCTTCCACCTCTGTATTAGTCAGGTACTGGCAGAGCCTTTTAGGAGACAGCTATATCAGGCTCCTGTCGGCAAGCACTTGTTGGCATCCACCATAGTGTCTGGGTTTGTTGACTGTATATCTGTTTGGCATTTCTTATCCAGTGTCTTCATGCCAATCCTAGACTGCCTATCCTTAGGCCAGGTTCCTGGGCAAAACAGACTACTTACTACTCCAGGCTGTTCCGACTCTACTGCCCTAAGAAGTTGTACCCCAGATTAAGTTTACAGAGATTTCTGGGTAATAGTCCTACCTTGGTCGCTGGCTGGACTGGTTTCACTCTGGTGATAGGTGGTTGCATTTTCTGGCTTCATCTCCACACCTATGTGGCACACCTGCAATCATACATTATTGGCTGGAGGGAGGACCAGGAGACAACAGATGCACACTACCATGGAGAAACTCCTCCAAGTTGAACAAATGCTCTCCTCTGTGCTTCTTTGCATCCTTCATGGTGCGAGATGTGGCACATCTGTTCACTTGTCTGATGCCCCTGTCCCTGTTTAAGCTGTTAACAGTGCCAGGAACAGGCTGTATGACTCCTGTTCATGTTTATATCCCTGGATCCCTGTATCATGGTGCCAGGTTCAATAAATCCTTGTCTCTTCATATGCAAAGGAAAGCACATTTTATTGCCTTGGCTCTGGTTTATCTGAGCCATTGTAGTTTCGTTCATTGACCATTTATTGAGCATCTGCACTACTGGCACTGTGCTACGTGTTGCAGATTTAAATACAAGCAATACCAGTGATTGATCCTAAAAGATTCTCACTCCAGAGCAGAGTGAAGAGAGAGTTGTCTGAGAGAAAAGACAGATAATATTGTTAAATTTCAGCATGCTAAGTCTAGAAATGCCGAGACACTTGCTCTAGCGGGGTCCACAACAAGGGAGAAATCTGGTTTGAGATGCTTATGGAAGTCCTTAAAGGGGGTTTGTCTCATACTTTGGTCAAGTAGAGACCGATGGCCATGTTTGTAAAATGTACTGGCAATCATGAATACTGAGACACTACGTGGTATGTTCAGAGAGGACTTGCCTGCTTCCTCACGAGATTTTCCAAGGGTCTTTCATGAGACAGATCTTTTCCAAGAGTCACCTAGGTCTTAGAAGTAGGTACCAGGACATAATCACTGGATGCCTTACTACCTAGAAAAGAGTCACAAGTACTTTTGGCAGGAACAGGACCAGCAGTTTCCTACTCCCCTAGGAGAGAGAGAGTATCAACATGGAGAACTGACGGACTCCATCTTTTATATCTTTTATATCTGGGCCAATTCGTGCTTCTGAGGAAGGCATGAATGTAGGAATCAGGAAGTGGGTGGACAACACTTGGTTCTGCAAACCCATATGAGGAACTGCAGAGAGGCTGGGAAGCAGAGGTCAAAGAGGAGGAACCTTGTGCTCAAGTTCAGCCTTTGGCTCTGGTTTTGAATGAGGCATCAAGGAACTGTGAACCTGTCTTCTCTTCTGCAGTATCAAGGGGTTTAAAGAGACATGGTGGGATTAACTAGGGAGGTTTATGTGGAAGAACCATTTTTATTCAAATCCTGACTGTGGTGAGCCAGGGCAGTATATTGTGGAATTTCTAGAGCCCAGACTTCTTCCTCAGGTGCATGTGTCATGGTTCACCCAGAGCTCAGCCTGCCCTGTCTGGGAAAGGTGTTTGATATGTGTCAACCGTACTTATATTGAATATCTAAGTGGCAGTTGGCTGATGGACAGGCTGACCATAGCTCTTATTGGTCTGACTTCTTTTAGCATAACTTATGTTGTAGAGAGGTCCTGTAACATTCAGTTCTCACCTGCTCCTTCTTAGACATACTACCTATGTTCGAAGAAAACAACTAGGAGAGATGTGGTCCTTATCATGTACAAAATCACAGGCCAGGGATGAGAGTTACATTAATCGACAGTTAAGTATTCCCATACATTCACACTTGATTTAGAGAATTTAATTGCAAATTCCTCGAAGATAGAAATAGCTTACAATTAATAAGAACTTTGGCTGCAAAATCATCCTCTCTTGATTTCTATTCTGGCATCAGGCCTTGTTACTGAATGAGTTTGGACCATACATGGTTCTCTCCTGACTGCTTTAATGATATATTAAGGCAAATAGTGAACTTCACTTTCAAGGTTTGATATAAGCATTACATGTAATGAGATGCGGGAGCTATAGAACATAGTAATTGTCAGGAGGCTGTATGCTTTGTTTTCTTGGTCTGATTTTTTTTTTTAAGTTTTAGTTTTTAAAGCACCCTTATTGCTCTCTGCAATTCTTTTTTTTTTTTAAAGATTTATTTATTTATTTTATGTGTATGAGAACACTGTAGCTGTACAGATGGCTGTGAGCCATCATGTGGCTGCTGGGAATTGAACTCGCTCCAGCCACACTCGCTCCGGCCTGTTCACTCTGGCATAGTACACTGTAGCTGTCTTCAGACAGCACCAGAAGAGGGCGTCAGATCTCATTATGGGTGGTTGTAATCCACCATGTGGTTGCTGGGATCTGAACTCAGGACCTTCGGAAGAGCAGTCAGTGCTCTTACCCACTGAACCATCTCATCAGCCCCTGCAATTCTATGTTAGAGAGGTGATTAATTGATGATTTTAGAAGCAAAGGTTAACTTGTAATGGTACTGATATTCCTATAATTCTTGCAGTATGAAGAAATTATAGAGTTGTATTTTATGTACCAGTTGTTCAGTCTACAGAAACTGCATACCCTCAAGTGCCAGGCCCTGAGCTAAACGATTTAAAAAAAAACAGTAGGAAAATCTCAGCACTGGTGGTCCTTAGCCGTGAAGGGACCTGGGGTGGAGGAGGTAAGTGATGAGCAGAGACAGGATGCCTTCAGAGATGCTATAGTGGAGACCCTTGCAGTGATGGTTCGGGCCCCAAGAACCAATGACCTATGACTGGGGTAGACTGTATGGTAATTTCTAAGGCTAGGCGCTACTGAGCTACATCCTGAAGATGGAGAAGTTGGATTCCATAATGCCCTTCTTTCTTAATAGACTTGAAATTCTTATTTTCTGTGCTGTCCCCTTTTTTTCTTATTTTCTGCCAGCGACCTGCTGTGCGGCTTTGAGCAAATCACTTCCCTTCTCTGGATCTTAGATCACTTGTTGACCTAGTTGGAAGGAGCCTTTCAGATTGGATTTATTTATTCTCTATCCAAGAAAGATTTGATCAGCACCCACCATATGCGAGACATGGATATGTGCCAAGGAATCAAGAGTGGGTTAGGTATCGTTGTGTGTGGCTAGAACCTAATCCCACCGGGAAATCTTGGGAAACAGTAAAAACCATAAGCTCCAGGGCTACCCTGCAGCTGAGGTATTTATGGACCAACTCCTGCCAATCATGGGGTGAGAGTTGTTGGGATGGGTATGGCAAGTGCAGTAATCAAATTCCCTGCCACACATACAGGCAGAGTGCTGTTCCAAGGCTGAAGGTATTGGCGGGGCACCAATAGCTTCTGGTACATCCAGACATCACAATAAATGCAAAGCGAGAGAACAACATGAACTTTACAAGTGTGAAATTCAACTGTAAGCACTCCCAAGGACTTAGCTGTCCTTGGGAACTCTTTGAGGTTAGTGGTCTATTTGTCTAGACAAGTGGGCTTAGACATTTAGTCCTCCAGGGAACACATGATTATTTCTGGAGACATTGGGACCCCCATGATTTTCAGGTGTGTGTATATGACACACACACAGGCTCATGTGTGAACACACACACACACACACACACACACACACAATTATATGTATACTCTGGCTCCTGGTGTCTAAGGATAGAAGTTAGTGATGTGGCTAAATGTTCCGAAGCAGACAGGATAGAGGCTATCAATAAAGAGTTATTTGCTGTAGGGATGGAGAGATACATCCATTGTAAAAACAACTCTGGTCAAGCCTGGTAACTTGGGTTTGATTATTTTCAGAACTCATATAGTAAAAGGAGAGAACCAATCAATACCACAAGTTGTCTTCTGACAATGCCAGGGCACATGCCTGCACACACACACACACACACACACACACACACACACACACACCACACCACACACACACACACACAGACAGAGAGACAGAGAGACAGAGAGACAGACAGACAGAGACAGAGAAAGAGAGAGAGAGAGAGGAGAATATTCAAATAAGAATCATCAGCTTTAAAATGACATTGCTGACAAAGAGGAAGAAGCTCTTCACTCTTCACTCTTCTACTTGTAACTTATTCTGGTCAACTGCTCAGAGACGATACAGAAGTGCTGTGGAGGAGAGTGGGAGGGAGAGAGAGTCATATGTCCCTGGGCAGAGCAGGAGTCCAGCTTCTGTTCTCAACAGTGCCTGTAGTTGATTGGGAACTTGCTGTAAGAATACAAATGTCCATTTGTCCTTTCTCACATGGCACATGGGATTCCTGTCTGTGCTTATGATGTGGAAAGGGTCATATCCAAAGGGAAAGGCTGCACATATTAGTTTACCTAGTGGACCAAACTCTACAAAATTGCCTGGGACCCTGGGGTCTCTCACTGAATCTATGTGTTACCCTGATCAAGTTATTATTTATTTATTTATTACATCTGGATTTAGTTTCATCTGTAAAATGGTGAGAATTATGGAGCTAGTGTTCAGTGTGTTCAAGGAGACAATCAATATATATGCCCAACATCTAGCATGCATGCATACTTGTTAGCTGATGGTCTTCTGGCAAAGTCGAGACTCAGTGTAACCAATCATTTCATAAAATAGATTTTCATCATACCTAGTCTTCAGGTGTGTTCACCAAGGATTCAAGGGTCAAGAGATGTGACACAACATGTGCAGGTAACCTACAAGCTGAATTCTATTTTGCATGTGTATACATACTTGTGGGTGTGGTTGATATGTATGGATATATGAGTGCACATGTGTATGCATGGATATTAAAGCTGGAAGTCAATTTTGGTATCTTAGTCATCTTTGCATCATGGATTTTTAAGTGTTGTTGAGTGGTTGATTGTTCTAAAATGTAACATTTTTATTAATTAAGGATTTCATAGATATTTACGATATATTTTGTTCATATCCACTCCCTCTCCCCAACTCCTCTGGGATCCATGAAATCTCTCACTCCCCCTCTTTTAATCTTCTCTTAAAAAAAATCCACTGAGTCCAGATTTTGTCACCCATCTATTCATGGCATAAAGTCATTGGATAGAACTACCAGGGCCCACTCTCTTAAAGAAAACTGACTGTCCCACAGCAGCCATTAACTTTCAATAGCTCCTTAGCTAGAGGTGAGGGCTTGTGAGCTCCTCTTTTATCCATGCTGGAATGCTGACTGGCCTGGTCTTGTGCAGGTCTTGTGCAGACAACCACAGCTGGGCAGACAACCATAGAGAACCATTATGAATGCCGTGGTTTTCTCAATTCTGGAGATAATGTTTCACCCTTGTCCTCTCTGGGTTCTTCCAGTCTTTCTGCCCTGTCTTCTTTAATGTTACCTGAACCTCGTGTGTGTGTGTGTGTGTGTGTGTGTGTGTGTGTGTGTGTGTGATACAAATATCCCATTTATGGCTAAATATCCTACAGATCCTTGCATTCTCTGCAGTTTGATGCTATGTCTAGTAATCAAAATAATAGTATTAGGCTCACCTCCAGCACCTGTGAGCTCCCAGGGTTATGAGCCAGTTATGCATTTCCTACTGTGAAATGAGCCTTCAATTCAATTAGAAAGCACTTGGTTACCCCTATAATATTCATACCACTATTGCACTCATGGGTATAGCCAATATTATAGCTCGGAGGGTTTATAGCTAGGTGAGACTGTCTGTAATTGTCCCACCCCCCAGCAGCCTGCATAGCAACTTCTGGTACTAGGAAACCTAGCCAGCATAGAAAAAGCTCCCTAGTCAGTGCCAGCTTCATTTCTCCATGTTCAGTGACCAAAGGATGTAGGAACCAAGAGCAAGGGTCAACCTGTTTTGTTTTGTTTTGTTTTGTTTTGTTTGTTTTTTGAGGAGTGGGCATCTCCAAGACATGTTTGACCAACAACTCATACCTAGGACTGGGAGTTTTATTTATTAACCCATGTCATCTGGGATGAGCATCATCCATTTGCAGATGGCACCTGCGTTCAAAACCTTTAAGAGTATATTTTAAATAAGCTTGTACTATAGTAGCTTTTCATAAAATTTTTCTGTTACTCCTTAGTTTTGGTTACTTTTCACCTCCTCTTCCCCATCTTCCCACTCCTTATCTGCATAAATCTTGCCACCTCTTCTTCCCCCATCCACTTTCCTGTCTGATGTATTCTATTCCCCCTTGCTCAAGGCCTATCTCTCCTCCCTCCTTCTAACTGCCTCTTTTTATCTTTCTGGTCTTTATCAGAACTCAAAGTTAAACACACCACTCTAGAAATTCATAGCTGGGATCCACTTATAATAGAGAACATTCAGTGTTTGTCTTTCTGGTCCTGGGTTACCTCACGCAGTGAATTTCCCAAATCCACCCATTTTTCCTGCAACTTTCATAATTTATTGTCTTTTTTACCACCAAGTAAAATTCCATTGCGGATATGCACCCCATTTTCAATATCCATTTATCTATTAATGAACATCAAGGCTGTTCCATTCTCTCACTATTGTGAATGAAGCCAAGATGAACATGAACGTTCAGGTATCTCTATTTCTGTGAAGAATTGATTCAGCATTTTGATTGGGATTCCATTGTATTTGTAGATTGCTTTGGAATTTTTACAACATCAATTTTTACAACATTTCACAATATTAATCTTCACAATATTAGTCCTACCACTCTAAGAGTGTAGGAGGTGGAAGTTTTTTCCATCTTCTAGTGTGTTCTTTAATTCTGTTCTTCAGTTTTTAAAATTGTCATTGTAGAGATCTTCAGCTTTGTTCTAAGGTATAAAATTTTTTTTAGGCTCTTATGGCTGAATGGTTTCCACGGTTCCTCTCTCAGTATGTGTGTTGTTATATTAGAAGGTTACGTGACCTGACACACTTTGCTGAAACTATTTTTCATTTCTAGGAGTTTCCTGGCAGAGTCTTTAGGGTGTTTAACACATGGAGTCATATCATTTATAAATAGAGGTATTTTGACTTTTTCCTTTCCTATTCATACGTATTTCATTTCCTTCTCTTGTCTTATTGCTTTAGTTAAGACTGAGCAGTATGTTAAGTAGGAGTAGGGGGGAGTAGACAAGCCTTGTCTCTTTCCTGATCTTAGGGGAAATGCCTTGGGTTTTTCTCCACTTAGCATGCTGTTGGCTATAGGTGTGTCATATATATCCATTATTAAGGTGAGCTATGTTCTCTCCACTTAGTCTCTTCAAAGTTTCTACCCTGAAGGAGTGCTAGATATTTTCAAAAGTCTTTTCTGCATCTACTGAGATGATGGGTTTCCTTGTGAACATTTATTTGATGAATTGCATTTCTTGATTTATATATTTTGAAGCATCCCCAAATGTCTGAAATGAAGCTAACTTGATCATGGTGAGTGATTTTTTCCCGATGTGTTCTTAAATTGAGTTTGCAAGTATTTTATTGAGAAATTGTGTGTCTGTGTTCATCAGAGAGGTTGGTTTAAAATGTTCTGTTTTTTTATTGTCTTTGTCTTGTTTTGAAATGAGAATAAATCTAGATTTGTAAAAAGAGTTAGGAAGCATTTCTTCCTTTTTAATTATTGAATCACTTGAGTGGTTATTGGTATTAGTCTGGTAGAATTCTGTGCTGACTTTATCTGGAGCTGAGCTCTTTTTAGTCAAAGATTTTAAATTACTGCCTCAATTTCAATGTGTGTTGTAGATATGCTTATATTATTTCATTTTGGTTTAACTTTAGTAAGTCATACCTATTGCCGGGAGGTGGTGGTGCTTGCCTTTAATCCCAGCACTTGGGAGGCTGAGGCAGGTGGATTTCTGAGTTTGAGGCCAACCTAGTCTACAGAGTGAGTTCCAGGACAGCCAGGGCTATACAGAGAAACCCTGTCTTGAAAAAAAAAAGTAAGTCATACCTATCTAGAAATCAATCATTTCTTATAGAGTTCCTATTTTAGTGGAGAATACACATTAAAGGTGTGTCCTCACGATTTTCTGGATTTTGTTGGTATTTGTTGTAATGTCTTTGTTTTCATCTCTAATTTTAGTAATCTTAGTCTTTTTTTTTTCTATTTTAGTTTACTCTGCTAAGGATTTGCCAATCTCATTTGTTTTATTTCATTTACTCTATATTTGTTGAGATGTGCTTTGTGTTCCAGTATGTCCTTTATTTTGAAGAAAGTTCCATGGGCTGCTGAGAGGACAAAGTGCATCCTGTCCTGCGTGGGTGGGATATTCTGTAGATGTCTCGGAGGTCCATTTGATCTATGGTGTCAATCAATCCCATTGTTTCTCTGCTTGCTTATTTATTTATTTATTTATTTATTTATTTTTGCATAGCTGCTCTGTCTAATGGTAAGAGTGGAATATTTGAGTCACCAATTACTGCTGGTCTAGGATTAATTTGTGAGTTTATATCTTGCTCATATTAGGTTTATGAAATGGGATAAGTCTGTGTTTGGAACATATTTATTTAGAATTGTAATTTCCACTTGATGTTTCATTTTCTTAATTAGTATTAGATCACTCTCTATGTCCTTTCTGACTAGATTTGTCTTGAAGTCTAGTGTTCAGTTATAAAAGTGTCTGCTTTTAATTTTCCTTATTCTGTTTATTGGAAGACCCTTTCCTACTTTTGACATGAAGATAGTGTCTATCTTTGATGGTGTATGTGATGTGCTTGCTGGAGGCACCAGCACGAAGAATCCTGTTTTCTAATCTGCTAGCCTGTGAGTTTTGATAGGGGAAGTGAGAATATCAATATTCAGCATCATTATTGAGTGGTATGTATTGATTCTCATCTTTAGATTTTTTTTGGTGTTTTCTTAGTCTTTATTTGTTTAATATCTGTCTTAGCTTTGTTATTTTATTCCTGCAGCCTCTTGGGCTTTACTTATCTTTCATTCAGTCTAAAACATTCCTTCTAGTATTCTAGTATTAGTATTCTAGATCTAATACTTCTAGCTCGTATGGAGGTCATACATTCTGTCAGCCTGTTTTTATTATGAAAGTTTTTCTTTCGTTTTCAATTATGGTAGATAATTGTGCTGGGTATATTAGTCTGGCTTGGTGATTGTAGCCTTTCAAAATTTAAAATATATCTTTCTAAATCCTTTTATATTTTTAAGGTTTCCATTGAAAAGTCAGCATTTTGGTAGGTCTGCCTTTTTGTGTAACTTATCTCTTTTCTTTCGCAGCTTTCAATACAGTTTCCATATTCTGTATTTTTTTTTAAATATTTGAACTACAGTATGATGTAGGGAATTTCTTTTCTGGTCTTGTCTATGTGCTCGTGTCTGCCCCTTGCAGTTAGATGGACATCTCTAGTCCTAGATTTGGGATTTTTTTTTTATGATTTTATTGAAACTGTTTTCTATCCCTTTAGCATGAAGTTCTTATTCTATGCTCATAATTTGTAAATTTGTACTTTTCATGGTATCTCAAAGATTTTGCATATTCCACTCACATATCTTTAAAAATGTCATTGACTTTGACTTTCCAATAGACTTCCTCTACCTTACCTTCAAGCCCTGAAGCTTTTCCCTCTGTATAATGCATCTAAGGGGTGAGGTTCTCACTCAACTTTTTACTTGACCTGTTTTATTATTGTTGTTATTTTTATTACAATGAACTTTGAATTGCACATCTGGAATTTTGTCTATGCCATTGTATTAGTCAGGGTTCTCTAGAGTCACAGAACTTATGGAAACTATATATTAATAGGATTTATTGTAATGACTTATAGTCTGAAGTCCAACTAACCCAACAATGGGCAGCTATGAATGAGAAGTCCAAAAATCTAGTAGTTGCTCAGTCCACAAGGCTAGTTGTTTTAACTGGTCTTCTGCATAAGCTGGAATCCTGAAGAAGTAGGTTCCAACAGAGGTGCTGGCAAGTTAAGTGCAAGCAGTTGAAGAAGAGTGAGTCTTCCTTCTTCCAATGTGCCTATGTAGGCCTCCAGCAGAAGATGTGGCCCAGAGTAAAGGTGTGTACCACCACACTTGAATCTAGAACTTGCCTTTTCCCAAGCTGGCCTTGAACTGAGAGATCTGCTTACCTCAGTCTCCTGGGATTAAAGGCATATTTCCTTGTCTGGGCCTAAGCTTTTCATGGCCACTGTGCCTCAAGTTCTCCATGCCAAGATCCAGGTCAGAAGCCTGTATCTTCCAGCCTCAAGATCCGGATCACAGGTGATCCCTCCATTTCTGAGTTATAGTTTATTCCAGATGTAGTCAAGTTGATAACCAGGAATAACCGCCACAGTCATTTTTCTTGGGGAGTCATTTCTAGGAGACTGCTAATTTTTGACGAGACTAGTTGTTTTGGTTTTTTATGTTTCTACAGTTCTTGGAACCTAGTACCTTTCCACCTGTAGTTTTTTTTCCTTTAGGTCAGGTGTGTGTGTGTGTGTACACATGCACATGTATGTGTATGTGTGTGTGTGTACACATGCACATGTATGGGTGTGTGTGTGTGTGTGTGCACGCGTGCGCTCTTGAATTTAGTTGACCTTTCTGTTTTTAGTGGAAGCCTTTGCAGTATTCATGAGATACTAGGTTGTAGTAGAGTTGAAGTGATGTTTCTCTTTCAGACTCTTGTTTGGTACCAGGTTCTATCTGTAGAACTCCATTGCAAGATCAGTATTGTCTATAACTATGGTTACCACCCAGCAATAACTTCATTGTGAAATAAAATGTCAGTGGACTACAAAACAGTCATTCCTTAAGTACTAATTGTTTGGGTAAATAATGCTACTATGCAGACTAGCGTATTAGTTATTGTAGATATGAGTGGAGGACATATGTAAAAAGATGAAAGAAATTACCATGGGACTAATGATTGGTTTTCAGTTATTAGAGAAGAATTAGAGAAGGGGACATGCATAGAAAAACACTGGTAGAATAAAAGAAACAGGGTATGTAAGGGTGAGATGTGGGAATTTGTTTAAAGGTATATTGAAAACAAAGGGGTGAAGATATGAATTCAAGTAATGTAGAATAATCTTGTGTCTCAGAGGTTGAGTACCAGAGATGGTAAACTAGGGCAGCTTGTGTTCTTTGGGAGAGGAAAAGTAAAGATGATAGGATATTATATGGAAGCGGGGGGGGGGGGGGGAGCAAAATCAAACATGAACAGCAAGTGTCCAGGGGACTTGCTACGTTGGCCTTGGGTATTAAATATATAGGAGAAGCTGGGAGAGGAAGGAGTGCTGGATAGAGACTGGGTAAATGGCTGGATTCTGTACAGATTCCCTGACATCACCAAGAAACCACAGGGAAACAGGGCTAAAGTCTGTGTGCACCCTCAAACCTCTAATGGTGGCCTGGAGTTGGGGCTGAAATATGGGGGTGCTCTGGTAGTTGGGGCTGGCATGGTCCCCTCAAATGGCAAACTAGAACAGGAACCACCTGTGCATATGCGTGTGACAGCCTCATAGATCAGTAAGCGGATTCTGTCAGCAGCTTTCTGTTGAGCTCTGTGATGTGAGCTGGAACCCCCTTGACCAGCAACACCATAATAAAAAATAAAGAGGCTGACATGTCATCATTGCCACAGGATTATAATTAAGGATGATACAGGCTTAAGAGTCTGAGAACAAACACGGATGAATCAGAATGGGTGTGCGGAGGCCGGCATGGAAGAAGGTCGATGCTATTTGGATGGAAACCTCATTTATTGAGACTCTGACAATGAAGTGGCCTCTGGAGACTCTGCAGATATGGCTCAGGTCCTTCTATCAGTCTTTGGGGGAACAATTCATCGTGAAAAGCATGGGATCAGGATGCCGTGTCTGTGAATGAGCAGTTTAGGCCTGGAGGCTGGTAAAACTGGAGGGATGCAGCAGAGGAGCAGGCAGGGCGGGGCAGGGAGGAGAAGAGGGGGAAGGGAATAAGGACCTCACCTCTGCATAGCCAGGTAGTCTCGTGTGTCAAAAACCTGGATGACTCTCCAATTTCCCATCCCCAGACTGACTCTCCTCACTCTGAGTTCCCAGTGTATGCCTTGCAGATACCAGAAAGATAAAGGAGAATTCACTTTCTACAACCTAAGATGAGTCCCCATCTAAACCAGTAGTTTTGATGTTGTTTGTTTTGTCTTGCTTGTTTGTTTTGTTTGAGACAGACTCTCCCCCCTCCTCTGTCTCTGTCTCTGTCTCTCTCTCTCTGTCTCTCTCTGTCTCTCTCTGTCTCTCTCTCTCTCTCTCTCTCTCTCTCTCTGTGTGTGTGTGTGTGTGTGTGTGTGTGTGTGTGTGTGTGTGTGTGTGTGTATGTGTAGTCCTGGCTGTTCTGGAATTTGCTTTGTAGACCAGGCTGGCCTCAAACTCCCAGGGATCTACCAGCCTCTGCTTCCCGAGTGCTGGGATTAAAAGCATGTACCACGACCGCCTGGCTTAAACCAGTGTTAGAAAACCACCAGCTCATTCCTTGCAAAAGGCGGGACCACAACAGACTGGGACAGAGATGTAGGTTTTTGATCGAAGAAAGAGTTAAAGTCGACCTTCATCCCGAGGCTGGGCAAGGGAGCCTTCTAGAGGGAACCTTGCAGTATGCAGACAAGAGGAACAGACCCCTGTATCCACACAACGAAGGTACTGAGTAGCGGTGCAAGTAGTCCTTTTCACAATGGCCACAGCCTTGTTTTTAGGTTCGCACACTCTTCTAGGACTTTAAAATGTCAGAGTCTACATTTAAAAGTCATCAATAAACTATAACTGAAGCAATGCTGCAAACAGGTCCCAAAAGACAACATAGCTCTCCCTAGCCCTCTCCTTTTGTCGTGATCCATCTTGGAGTCATGTTCGGAGGGAAGCCCACACCCCACAGAGAGGCCATATATGGTAGACTCGTAAGCAGACTTCCTGCATGCCTGGGCCGTCCTCGCCTTAGAGCTTCCCCAGGAGACACTGAGTGGAGCAGAGACAGGTCTCTCTTCTGAGTCTTGACTCATTGCACATTTGTGAACAAAGTAAATATCATGATGTGTGTGTGTTTGTGTTTGTATTTGTGTGTGTGTGTGTGTGTGTGTGTGTGTGTGTGTGTGGGCACCAAGGGAACCCTGGGCTTGTGCATATTAAACACTGAGATGAACACTTAGCCCTCTATGGATGTTTTAAAAGACAACTATGTTTTATTGCTCCCCAGCTTTTTGGCTAAGATCAAGCGAAGACAGTAAATTGTAAGGGTGATTTATTATGAAGCCATAGTAACTGGAAATAGTGTGTTGCAAAATAGCCCAAAGAGTGACACTCACCATTCGTGGGAGCTCTTTAGAGTTCACAAAAGGCTTTCCCACCATGATCTTAGCCAGGAGTCGAGGAACTCTGGGAGACTGCTGTGGTCATGTTAGGATCCTATACAGGCTGCTGAGGCTTAGAGTGATGGGTTGAGTGGCTTAGAGGATATGGAGCTGGTAGCTAGAGAGGGTTTTTGTTTTCTCCTTTTCTTATGAGGACAATTTATCCTATTCTAGTTTGCCACACACACTTTGTGTGACAGCAGTTTACGAGGCAAAAAGCTTCAAGGAAGTTGTCTCCTGCAACCCCTAACTCCCAGGTAGCCCAGATATGTCCTTGCTATAGTCTCACGTGCTAGGTGTCCCCCAAGATAAATGTTGCTCTCTGACCTCCACCAATGTTCCAACATCCTAGCCAAACCCTGGCTTGGAATTTCGAAGGCAAAGTTAGACTAATTGCCTCCAG
>JADRCD010000313.1:32541-80794 GCA_019843815.1 Montemys delectorum
CTTGGCACTTGTGCAGGTCAGAAGAGGGCATCAGATCCCTTTGGTACTGGAGTTACAAGTGGTTGTGAGTCACCATGGTTGTGAGCAAAGCTGGATCTTCTAGAAGAGCAGCCAGTGCTCTTAATCATAGGGCCATTTCTCCAGAACCCCTGACAGCAACTGTAAGGCGCAGGCATATCCGAAAGTTTCCAGAGCTGTTTAGGATGACCGATGCTCTGGGCCATGCTGAATTCTACAGAAGCCTGGGTGGGACAAAGGGAAAAGTCCAGAAGACCAATTTTACCTCTTTTTATTTGTTTGCTTTTGTGTTGATTTGGACTTTAAAAAACATTGTATTCAATCATTTTTATCCTGATTCCCAAGTGTTTTAGATGTAATCCCATCTTCTCCCAGTGAGCATCTCCTTTATTTTCTTAGGGTCCCTGGATACCATTATGATTCTGTGTTAACACTTCTGGATGGTCTAGCCTGGGCATTATGATGCTCAAAGATGCAGAGGTCATGAAAGGAATTCAGAAGCCCTGCTTCCTGTCAGCACTGGATGAGGTCTTGACGTAGGACCTTAAGCAGTGGTGGATCACCTTCCTCTGCAATCAAACGAGCACCGGGGGATGACTCAGATCAAATAAATGCCAGGTGGCTACTAACATAAAAGGCTTCAGCCTGCAAGTTAGCCAATTCCTTATCAGAGGAAAAGTGAGGAAATGGGAGAGCTTACATGCTGCTGAGACACGTGTAAGTTAGCATAACTCTTGGCCAGCAGTTTAGTCATGTTTATTTAATCCAAACATTTGCGTATCCTTTGACCTCAGAAGTCCCCTTGCAGGTACCCTGTCCTTGTGTGGCATTTCAAACGTTAATCACAGCTTCAAACACTTTATGTGCCCACCAATAGAGAAATGTACATTATGGTTTCTCCATACTGCGGGGAACTACATATTAATAAAGAGGTGTTAAGTTGGCTGAATAGGTGTTCAAATTACCAATAGTTAAAAAATAGAAATATCTGAACATTAAAAAAAAAGAAGGAAAAATAATCTGTAGTTAAGTTCATTTGTGTTCCAAGAATGAGTGTTTGTCAAAACCCCAGAGTGAAGCTTGGTATCTTTATATGCGTGCAAATGATGCTGAGCCACTTCTAATCCTGCCACTGCTTTCACCCAGGTTGAAAGCCCTGGGCTCTATGCTCCACCCTGTTGCCGTCGCCATTAACCATTACCATCTACAACACAATTATTCCAGATTTTAGGTGAGAATGTTAGTATAGAAACATCCCAGTTGGGCTGGCTGGTCTTATGTCAACATAACATAAAAACTAGAGTTATCTGAAAGGAGGGAACCTCAATTGAGAAAATACCTTCCTAAGGTCTGACTGTAAGCCATTTTCTAAACTAGTGATTGATAAGGAACAACCCAGCAAACTGTGGGTGGTGTCATCCCTGAGCTGGTGGTCCTGGGTTCTACAAGAAAGCAGGTTGAGCAAGCCATGGGAAACAAGCCAGTGAGCAGGACCAGTCCCTGGCCTCTGCATCAGCTCCTGTCTCCAGGTCCCTGTGTTGCTTGAGCTCCTGTCCTTTGGTGATGAACAGCAATGTGGAAGTGTAATCTGTATAAACCCTTTCCTCCACAATTTGCTTTTTGGTCATGGTTTGTCCTTGCAGTGATTGAAACACTAGTAAAGTTGTAACAAATGAAGCCCTGGAGGCTCAGATGCTAACTCCTCCCATTCACATGTCTTTTTCATTTTGTGGCATCCTTGTTAGAGTCCAGTGACTCTCTCTCTCTCTAACACCTTTCTTCAGGTGATGACTCTGGGTCTTAGTTGTTCTTCATCTTGAGGATATACCACATTGTCATATAACTTTTGTGGCCCCTGACACGTATGAAGAGAAAGTCAGGGACCACACAGGACCTGAGAGCACCAGGCTTGGAAATGGCCTGAGTTGAGTATCACTTCCTCCCATGTTTCTTTGGTCAGGAGTAGTAACATGATTCGAATGCAACTGCAAGGGCATCTGGGAGAGGCAGGAAAGCCAGTAGATGTTTAGTGAGTAATTTACTGTTTCTGGCTCAAGAGGTGAGGAAAAATGTGGATTAGACCTTGTGTTGGTTACTTTTCTCTTGTTATAAGAAGACACTAAGGACTAAGGCAACTTACAAAATAAAATGTTTATTAGGGACTTACAGTTTCAGAGAGTTAAAGTCCGTGACCATCATGGCAGGGAACATGGCAGCAGGCAGGCTGGTGACGGAGGAACCTCAAAGAGACCACATCTTGACATACAACCAAGAGGCAGTGAGCTAACTGAGAAAGGTGGTGGCTTTTGAAACCTCAAGGCCCTCCCCCACTGACACACCTTTTACATCAAGGCCACACCTCTTAATCCTTTCCAAACAGTTCCAACAGCTGGGGACATGTGAGGACCATTCTCATTCAAATACATGAATCTGTGGGGGACGTTCTCATCCAAACCACCAGAGATCTTTAAATTAATACTATCTTTCATTAAAGCAGCTAGACCTGGAGGCTGCTCTATTGCTCAGGGTTACTTGAGAATCAAGGGTGTGTGTTTGTGTGTGTGTGTGTGTGTGTGTGTGTGTGTGGTGGGGTGGGGAGGTAGGGGAAGGAGGATCTTTCTTGTTAACTTCTGCCTGCCACTCAGGACTGTTGGGAGGAACAAAGCTGCCACTTTTAGAGAGTCTTTATGGCAGCCAAACTGAGCTACTGGCTTAGCTCAAAACCTCCACATTTTTCCTTTCTTTGTAATTTTCCTTTGGAAATTTTCTTTATTTTTATCATTATCATCATAGTTATTAATAATTAATTTATTTATTTTGATTTTTCTGAGATAGAGTCTCTCTTTATAGGCCCAGCTGACCAGGAGATAGCTATGTAGACCAGGCTGGCTTTGGATTCACTGAAATCTTCCTGCCTCTGCCTCCCGAGTGCTGGGATTAAAGGCCTGTATCACCTTACCTTCATTTAGTGTATGTGTGTTTTGCTTGCATATTTTTCTGTGTATCACATGTCTGCTTGGTACCTTCAGAGGCTTGAAGAGAGTTAAATCCTCTCAAGCTGGAGTTATAGATGCTCCAGAGCCCCCAGTGTGTGTGTGCTAGGAATTGAACCCGGGTCCTCTGTAAGAGTCATAAATACTCCTTCCCACAGAGCCATTTCTCCAGCCTCCTTGGAATTTTTTTTAAGCCTATTTACAATTACATAAAGGAATCAAATGCATTTGGTGGTTGTTCTTTCTTTCTTTTGTCTTCAGCATCTACAAGTTAGATCTTTGAAAAGATTTAAAAGTTAAGGAAGAAATACTAGTTAAAATGAAGTAAGAAAAGGCTCAATGAAATAACAATAACAAAAATCAGAATTTTCCTGAGAGTTGCTGCAGAGATGGAGAAAAAATATGGAAGAAACCATTCTACACACTTTACTACAGTTTATGTCTTTGGAGTCTTACCTGTTTGCATGCATGCAACACCAATAACTGTTAATGAAATGAATTAACCACCTCTTTTTCTATCTAAGTTGGGGATGTTTCTTTTTAAAAAAGGCAACTTCATTTCCAAGGGATTTACTACAGAATCTGGAGGGACAGAGAAGTACCTGGAAACATAAGAAGACTAAATCACTCATTATGTCCTCATAACATGGCCTCCTTAGGGTCCAAGTCTGCACCATGACTCTGCTTTTAGACGCTTAAGGTCTCATTGGTTTAGATAATTACTTAGTCCTATTAATCTTCAAGTATGCCTTGAATGACATTAGATTTAACCTCTCCTCCTTCCTACTTTAACAATACAGACTTTTAGAAGAAGGAAAGAAAGTTGAAGAGGTGCTTGAGATCCAAGAAGACAGATCTATAGAAATCAAATCCCTCTGAGAAAGGCTCAGAGACCATCGTGTGAGAGGAGCAGAGAGATCCTAAGAACCATAGGCAGGGGAAGACCAATCCAAACCAGTGTCGTCTGGACTCGATAGAACCACTGTACTCATAAACTCACAACCTCCATGGTTGCCTGCATAAGACTTGCACATGATGAACCCAGTCAAAAATCCAAGCACAGGGTGGGTAAGGGCTTATAAGTCTCTACATCTAGCTGAAGAGCTATTGACAATTGGTGGCTTCTGGGGGGAAGGAGAGTTGGTTTTCTTTAAGTGTGTATGTGTGTGTGTGTGTGTGTGTGTGTGTGTGTGTGTGGTCATAGTAGGCTGACCATGCTCCAGTAAATGACCCCACCAACACTCATGAGTATATGAACAGTATAACTTGTACTCCGTGACTTATTAAAAAAAAAAAAAAAAGAAAGAAAAGAAAAAAAGGAAAACATGATGTTGGGATAAGTGGGAAATGAAGTGTATGTCTGAGAAGTGGAAAGTGAACATTATTAAACTACATTGTATGCATATATGAAATTCTCAAAGAAAAAAATCCCATTGTAAAAGAATCAAACGGAGTAGAGAGGTAGTGTTGTTCCAAAGATGGGAAAACTTGAGCAGTGTCCAGGCCTGATAAACGGACAAGCCCATTCCCTTCCAGAGGTGTCTCTTTGTGTGCACATGGGGCTTTAGTGTTTTCTGCTTTGCCCTGTGGTGTCACAGCTGTGGCAGCTCTCTAGCTGCTGTCCTGTCGTCTCTATCCTGTGCTCCAATGCCTCTGCCAAATTAATCTTCTTAAAACTCCTTTCTGATCATGGAAAAAGCAGGCTTGGCTTTCAGAGCCTGCTCTTATGGCCCCACCCTACCTGGCCAGCTTAATTTGCTTCTGTTTCCTGATACACACCCTCTTCTCCAGGCATGTCTGTCTCCTTCTTATCCCATAAGCACACCCTCCTTGTTTGTTGACTCTGTGCATTTGTCCGAGTTCCTCGGCGAGCCTGGAATGCAGTCTTGGGTCTGCATCGTAGGGATTCCTGACTTTCATGCAGTGAATGGACTCCTGGCTTGTCATTTAAAGTGCGTGCACGGAGCAAATCCCCTTTCCATAACGCTGGTGCTTAGCTTTAGAAGTTTGTCTTGGTTCGTGATTCATCTTTGACTGGCGGTGAGCCCAACCCTTCACTTTATATTTTTCTGTCTCTCAGTTGCTGCCAATCTATAAGCCAACACTTAAATCCTTCAAGGAAGTCCCATTAATAAAAGAGGCATGTTTAATAGAAAGCAAGAAAGCCACCCCTGCATTTTTTTAAAAATGTTTGTTGTTATAAGCCTGGATTGTAGCCAACTGGGTTTTCTTACACTAGGGTCCTACTTGTATGCATCAAACAACTTCTTTCCAATTTGGAACTCTAAGGTGGTTTGTCCTAAAGCCACTTATGGTTTTTTTTTTTGGGGGGGGGGGGGTCAGCAAACCTTCAGAGATGTTTTTATTCTGCCACCTTTGTACGGGCCTGAACTTCAACCAACCTATGAATTATCTAGACTATAAGAAGAGACTTTCCAAGGTATATCTTTATCTACTAGAGACCTTTGGTTTACTTTGCTTGGTTCTGATGCAAACGACTGTGTAATGGACATTTTGGAATTGACTATCAGTCCTTGGATCAAGGCCTCTTGGCTGAAAAAAAGGGAAGATGAAAAAAGTTGCTCGAAGCCCCTTAGCTTGCAGCAAGCACAGGGGAGGAGCAGAGTATGGTGGGGAGGATGTCCAAGCTTGGTGTATGGACGCTGCTCAGGGCCATCTGGGATTAATACTGGTACTTGGACTTCTGGATTGGTTTCCTTAGCCTAGGCTGTAGAATCCATTGAGGATGGAGTTGAAGAAGAAAGAGGGAAAGGAGTGGCCCAGTCCTCATAGCAAGTGGTGGCTTTGAGACAGCCATGGCTTATGACAAAGAAGCATGAAGTGGGAGGGTGGTGGCCGCAGCAGAAGCAGTGACCACATGTGACTTTCAAGGCTTAATTCTCAACTGCTTTCTCTTGGGACTGAGTCACCATGATGGGGAGAATCCAAAGCAACTCTGGAGAGAGACTGTGTGGAGGGGGTCTGATGGACACCGCAGAGGTCCTGGCCTGTATTCTGCATTACCCATACGTCCTATGATGGTTCAGGATCTCAGCCCTCAGGTCAGTTCTGCCCAGATGCTCCTAGCCTTAGACCTGCAGAATAGTCTCTGTGTACCCTTAGAAGATTTCAGAACCCTAAATTCCATAGTTTCCATAAAATTATCAATATATGTGTGTAAAAAAATGGACTATGTATCAGCCTTCGTGTCTTTTCCTGTTCTTGTGGTAAGATACTCCTGCAGAAGCACCTGAAGTGAGAAAGGGTTTGTTTTAGCTCATGGTTCCAAGGTGGGGACGCTGACCTAATGTATTTAACCCTAATAGACACACCTACAGGCTTGTCTCCTAGGAGAGCCTAGATCCTGTCAGGTTGTCAATCAGTACCAGTCATAATTTGTACAGGTCTAGTTTTATGATGGCTTTCTGTCTCCCCTTTTTCCGGCCCCTTCCACTCCTCCCTTCCTCTTCTCTATTCATCCATTCTCCCCCTCTCCTCACTCCCTTTCCTTCGTCCTTTCTTCTCTCTCTTCTTTCCTTTCCTTCCTCTCTTCTTTCTTTGTTTCTCCTCCTGTTCCCCTTCTTCTTCATCCCTCTTTTGCTCCCTCCCTCTTTTCATCCTCTCCTTCTTTCCCTCTCTTCTCTCCTTCCCCTCCCCCTTTCTTCTTCTCTGAGTCTGGGGAGATTTGTTTTGCAGCAACGATAACTACTCTAGAAATGACTTTCGGGTAATGAATGAGTCCTCTGGAGACTGAGATGGATGATTACCTACAACAACATCTGGGTTATCCGAGCATCTCCCACCCCCAGTCAGATTATATAGACCTGTCATAGGATCTATGAACCTAGAAGTTGAATAAATGGGAGTAGAAGAAAATAGTACAGTTTTTGACTTTTCATGGCCCTAATCTCTCAACCTACAGGAGGGACTTGGTGTGGGTCTGGGTGTCACGGTGAGGTGTGGGGACAGAGGGGAGCTGCTTCCGTCCCCCTGCCATCTCTATCCTGGTATGCTCCAGCCCAGAGACTGTGGGAACACCACCGATGACTTGTGTGATGCTTAAGGGGGAGCCAAAGAAGCTTGTAAGACTCATTTCTTAGTGCTGGACAACCAGAGGACCACCTTGCTAAGTTGCAGAAGACCTTGGTTGACACTGAGGATCCTCTCTGGAAAACTTGAGTACAATGAGAAAAAAAGAAGTGGCTTCACCCCAGTGGTCTGTGACGATGATTTGGCTTTTAAGGCAGGCACTTCCCTACCCAGGAGGACTGTGGGATCCATGGCTTGTACTGGGTGTGGGACTTAGGAAAGGTCAATGTGTCTGTACTCTAAGCTTCTGGTCTCCATTACACACACACACACACACAGAGTCAATGTGAAGCAAGAAGTATAAACTCTCTCAAATGCAGCAGCAGCTCTGTTGTCAGGTAGAGAAATGTATCAGAGTTCAGGAGTCCAATCAAATAGCCTGAGAGACTGCTTCCTCCTATGGTGCCCACTGGGCTGGCTGAGCTACCTCACCTGGGAGCCAAGGGCTCCAGGGTGTGCCAGGTTTAATCTCAGCAGCTCTAATACACATTTCATTCTGAGCATATCCTCTTTAGGAAACATTGGCAAAGGAAACAAAAATCACTAACATTTTGGTACATCTTCCTGAAGCTTCATCCCTAGAATTTTTTTTTTTCATTTTGACAAACATAGTGAGTATATAATTTTGTGTCCTGTTCTTTTCCTTATTGTGGTTTCAGATAGTTTTTTTTTTCCTGTAGAAACACAATTTCAAACTTGAGTAATAGTGATTATACTATATACTGTATCTTATCGCATAATAACATGTACATGCATGGGGCATGTTTTCTTACACGGTCGTTCCCATTTGAAAGGCTAATGCTGTGGTTCCCGTTTTCCTGAGGCTTGTCCGCAATAATCACACAATGGAGATTAGCTCGATGACTCTGATCCCAGCATTCACAGCCTCTCCGTTTCATGTGACACTGCTCATCATTTTAAGTGACATCACACTACTTGCGTGAATGCGCTGTGCTTTACTCTGTTCTTGGATTGGGTCACTCAGGATATTTACCAGTGTTGGATACTGTAAACAAGGAGGCCAAGGGTATCACTGCGCGCTCAGACTTTCCCTTAGTTTTGGATTATCACCTCTGAATAGAGTCCCTGGAGTGGAATTACTGGGTTAAAGGGTAGGATTGTGTTTATGGCTTTTGATACTTATTGCCAAATTGCTTTCCCAGAGGACTGTGCGTAGTGCAGCAGGCGCACTTTATAGGCCCAGGGGAGTCTCTTCGCTCCTCCAGGATGCTGGGCTCCCCTCTAACCACTAGAGGGCGTGAAAGGATGCTGTTGGAGAGTCGGCCCCTCTAGGAAAGCCCCAAATTTGCTAGAGGAGCCCTTGGTGTTGCCTAGGAGGGAAAGGACTATGCCTAGTTGATTCAAGCTTGGATGACATCTCTGGGTTTCAACTGTACGCAGCACGGTTTGTACTCTGGACTCAAGAGGAGACAGCAGCAGGACCTAGGGCCTCATGTCCAGAGTGTGAGGTCTGAGTTTGTCACTCCTGCTTTGCAACCCTGGATGATAATCTGCAGAGATTCTGAATCTTGAATCTCAGCACAGGGGTACTGGAGCACTCTGGGCTGCAGTCTTGTAGGTTTGTCGCTTCCACAACCGCAGTACTTGTGTGTTGAGAACACAGAGCGTGGTGGCTGGGTGTAGAAAAGATACGGAGTTTGGAGCGGACACAGGGATACAGGGCAGGTTCCTGTTCTACATGGATAGTTTACCCAAAGGAAGGAGGTTGGCTATTTATGTGGAGACACTGAAAATGGAGAGATACTTACAGGCCGTTTAGTCCACATTCTTTAGGAAAAGAGGCCTGCACAGTTATGACTGGTTTCCACTTTTATTTTCTCGGTTTTCCAGAAGTTATGGAGCACCTAAGTGTATGGAATTCTGTACTCAGCGTTGGAGGTAGTAAGATGATGTGAAAAATCCCTGTCTCCACAGAGCTTCTAGCTGTGTAAGGAGATGAGCCACTGTGATGACCACTCAGCACTGCTGCACCTCCGACAGTGAGGAAGGCAGGCAGACGGGGGTGGGGTGGGGGGGTGGGGGGGCAGGGACTTGCTTTGGATGCTCCTAGGAAGCCCTTCTGAAAATGTGTTCCTTAGAAGCTGGGTGGTAATGGCGCATGCTTTTAATCCCAGCCCCAGGGAGGCAGTGGCAGGTGAATTTGTGAGTTTGAGGCCAGCCTGGTCTAAAGAGTGAGTTGCAGGAATGTCAGAGTTATGTAGGAGTCTGTGTCTTAAACAAAGCAAAGCAAAGCAAAACAAGACAAAACAAAATGTATCCTATGGAACATTAGTTCAACTGAAAGTTAAATGAAGTATGGGTAGGTAGCTTCATCAGTCAGCTATGGCTGCCTTAATGCTGTGTAACAAACAGCCCTATGCTCAGTCACTAGCAGTCATACTTATTGTTCTTTTTAGAAGGCTCATGTGTCTGGGTATCGGCTGGGGTGCCTTTCCTTCCCCTGAGACCCAAAGTGCACAAGCTTACTTGCACTGGTAAGGTTTTCTTTAGAAATTTTAACCTATATAACTATTCCTTATAAATACTTCTTCAGCAGAAACAGTGCTTCAAATTTTTATATCTTAAACTTTTAAAAGATTTATTGTTTTTATGCATATGCATATTTTGCCTGCTTTCATGTCTGTGTACCATGCTCAGGCATGACAGAGGCCAAAAGAAGGCATTGGAACCTGGAACTGAGTTGCAGATGGTTGCGAGCTGCCGTGTGGATGCTAGGAACTGAGCCCAGGTCCTCTAGAAAAGCAGCCAATACCCTCAACTACTGAGCTATCTCTCCAGCTCCTGTTCTATTTTATGTTATATGCATTTGTGTGTGTGTGTGTGTGTGTGTGCACGCATTAATGTGTGTGTATGAGGGAAAAGGGGTGGAGAGACATCAGGGAAGTTGAAGGGACATGGTGATGGATGAATAAGATCAACATACATTATATGACATTATGAGATTATCAAACAATAAAATATTATTTCAAGAAAGAAAAAAAAAGCCGTAGGACAATGGAAATGCCAAAAAGTCAAGGTAGACAAAGCTAAAGTTATATATTTCTGTGTGCATGTGTGTTTACATGTTTGTGTATGAGGGCATGCACGGATCATGGCTCACATGTGCAGTTCAGAAGATAACCTCAGATGCCAAGCCTTACCTGCCACTTTATTTGAGGCAGGGACTCTCTTGTTGTTTGCCGTTGTCTGCTAACTCCAGGCTAGCTGTCCTAGCACTTTCCAAGGGATTCTCCTGTCTCTGCCCCTATCTTGCCCAGAGAGAATAAGATGACAGGCATGCCACCGGGTCCAACTTTTACATAGGATTTGGGGATCTTAACTCAGATTATCACAGTGAGCGCTTTTTGCCCACTGGTCCATTTTCCTCCTCTTATTTTGTTTTTGAGGCAGAGTCCCTCACTGATCCTAAAAGTCACTGTCTAGGCAATGCTGTCTGGACAGTGAGCCACAGGGATCCTTTGGTAGCTCCCCAGTGCTAGGCTCACTCCATGCCTAGCTTTTTAAATGGAAAGCTGGGGACCCAAACTCAAGTCCTTATGCCTTCACAGCAAGGACATTACCAACGGAGCCATCTCCCTTACCCTTAAGACCTTTCATGCCTCATGCCTACTAAGGTCAATCAAGCCACGTGGCCAAAGCTGTTCACAAAGCACAGAAGTCTACTTTGTCTCCAAGGACAGAAATCTCAAAACCATGGTGGAGTGCGTGGGCACAAGGAAGGGGCAAAGAACCAGGAGCAGCAAGCTTTTCAGGGCCTTTCTCCATAGTCCAATCGAATGCTCCGCCTAAATAAAAGGAAGAGTAAGCCTGCAAGGGAGGCAATAACCTGACCAGGGTTCACAGTCATTTAGCACAGCCCTGCAGTGACAGCCCGGGCCCTGTGGCTCTCAGCTGGGGCTTTTTTTTTCCCCCCAGCTTTCTTCCACACTGTTCATACACTTTGGCCACACTGGTGGCAACCACAGAAAGGTGGTGCCTCACAAGAGCTGAGCTGTTGGACACAGGAGGTTGAAGTGCTTCTCCAAGCACCTTCAGGAGCGAGAGGCTCTCAGGGAGGCTGGGTAGGAAAGACCACTCAGACAGTCAAGGAGCCCTGCCAAGAGGACAAGGTTAAGATGTGTGTTATGAGGTCAGGCTACTCTATGGGTACCACACATAGCAAGGTACGTCAGCTTGCTAAGCTTTAGTTACCTTGTGTATAGAAGAACAAGGCCAGGAGGGTAACCAGAGTTTCAGACTGGACACAGTCATTAGTATCGTCGCTACTGCAATTTATGTCTGCTCTATCATCCCTATCCCTGTCTCTGGGCTTTTCTACCTTCCAATCCTTTTTTTTTTTTTAATGCTCCATTTGTCTTATGCTAGTACCCACTAATGTGCCCTGGAAGAGTAAGTAGTATTGGATATTAAAACAGGGACATTGGAAAGTTTAAGGTCCAGAGGTAGACTTGTGTCTTTCAAGAGGGAGTCTCATCTAGACTATATCAGATTTCCTCCTCTGGCTGACCCCCCTATGCTTTCTGGTAGTGGGACGGAAGTGGGTTGAGTTGGGCTGGGATGTATGATTCATCCAACACTGTGGTTCATGAACTCTGGCTGGATACTAGAATCCTAGGGAAAAATGCCTGGTTCCATCAGGACCAGTGAAGTCAGAATCTCAGGGAACTTGGGGTGTGGCGTGACCTACAGGCTCTGCAGACGATGCTAATTTCCAACTAGGCTTAGCGCCACCGACCTATAGGTGAGTCTGCTGTGGATTGTGGAGGCAAACACAAGTGGGTTTTCATCTCCATCCTTTTCCTCAATGCATATATGAGTCCATACAAGTGTCATTTTTTTCTCCTATAAAGTGTGGGTAACCTTGAATGTCTTGCTGGGATTTTGTAAGAAGCAAATAAAGTCCCAAGCAGTGAGTTTTGTGCAGCAGGCCAGAGGAATGGGTGCATAAGGTCTTTGTTAACAAATGCATGGTTATAGTCAGTGACACTGATGTTGGAGGTCCGTATTGGCATGACCTTACACCAGCCTGGGGTCATTTGGCTTCTTTACTAATGGAGTTGTAGGCTTCTGCTCTGGTTTATAACTACTCCAAGAAGATAGAGTCAGGGGACTGGAGAAACAGCTTAGTTGGTAAAGTACTTGACATGAAAACATGAAGACCTGAATTTGGATCCTTAGAACCCCCATAAAAAGTTCATGTTTGTAACTTCTAGTACTTTGGGAGTTGAGATATGAGGCTCACTGGGGTTTTTTGGCCAGTTAATCTGACTGATCAGGTAGTTTACTCAGTGAGAGATCTTATTTTTTTTTTAAATCAGCTGGAGAGCTAATGAGGAAGACACCCAATGTTGATCTCTGACCTTCACATGCATGTATACACGGGCATGTGTGCATGTGTGTTCTTTTTTCTCTTTCTCTCCACACACATCTTTTCTATACACATATATACAACAGCATCAGCAGCAACAACAAAACAGACAAGCAAAAAAAAAAAAAGAAAGAAAGAAAGAAAGAAAGAAAGAAGGAAGGAAGGAAAGAAATAGAAAGATGGAGACCTTTTGGGTTTCTCAGGCTATCTATTGACCAGTCTGGGGCAAAGTGAAGGTTGAAATTCCAGTCCTTCTGATTGCCAGGAACTGTCTTCAAGAAAAAGATCAGCTTGGCTGAGGGTCAAAAGTCTATGTGAGCAAATGGAATGGGCTCCGAAAACCTTTGTTAGCAAAATTAATGACTGATCCGTAACCAACATTGTAGGCCCATGTTGGCAAAAAAAAATCTAATCCCAGACTGAGGATAAAGATGCTAGGAGGAGTCTATTCTGTCCCTGTGCCCAACTTGTCATTCTGGCTCTGGCCACATTGGCAGAGAGCCCACTGGGAAGAAGTCTGGGATGTATTGAGCAAGACCGAGTAGCAAGTTGGAGTAGAGGCACTAGGCCATATGTAGATGGCAGCTTAATGCCGGGTGTTAAGAAGCATGATGACCTGAAGTTGGATTCCTAGAACCTCCATAAAAAGCTCATGTCTGTAACTTTTAGTACTTTGGGGGTTGAAACACGGGATCTGGATTCTGGCTAGGTTCACACTAAATACCTGATGATATTCACATTTTGTTCTGGAAAAAAAAAAGGTATCAATATCTGATAAAGCAATTGGCCCTCGTAGCTTCCCACTGGAAGGCAGAAGGCTAGGAGACCAATGTTATAATAAGTATCTTTCATCATTGAGATCTTTTCATTTGAAAAATGTTCAACAACAACAAAACTATCCTGCCTCATGTGGCGTTACCTTCTGCTTGGTTATTAGAAGATTCTGGATGCTTGACTCTTTCATAGTCTGTTCTACCTATAGAAACAATAGAGCTACGTCTGTCTTGAGATGCTAATGTGCACCCCTGGGGCTCACATGAGGAGCCCAGTGTGACTCACGAAATCCTCTGGACTTCCCTTCAGGTGTCTAGACGTGGTAGTCTCCAGAGTGCAACCCCACCCTTTGAACCCAGTCAGTGATCTGTCTACGCAGATGGTTAAACAAAGGAATTCACATCAACCAATTAGTTTTGAAATCAACAAACAGAACCCGGTTTCTCATAGTACAGCTTCCCAATAGGAGTGGGTGGAAATTGTCCCACAAATCAAAATATATTCCTGGTAAGCTGGGTTCACATTACATACTCTTTCTTTTCTTTTCTTTTTTGTACTTACCTTATTAGTCATCAGATAAAACAAAGAGCTATGCAATTACTAGCTGTTTAGATTGGGGACCCTTAGGTTGGGGTTCACAATTCTTGGGGTAACACACAGATGAACAATTCTCCAAGGGAGCTACCACCACCATTTTTATAAATAATATTTTTATGTGTATGGAGATCTGACTTTTTTGGAAGGGTGTTAGTACATAGCTTTTATCATACTCTCTGCAGTGTGTTTCAAAATGATTAAAAAGTACTGTTCTAGACTGATCCTTTTATACCGATTGTTAGCAAGAAGAAAAAGATTGTATTCACAGAGTAAAAGGCTGCCTGTACTTTCTTTTTAAAAAGAATATTAACTATGCCAACCTTTTTTAAAGAATACCTTCATATCTTTTGAGATTATAATTATTTTTATTTTATGCGTATGAGTGCTTTAACTGCATGTATGTGCATCATGTGCATGCAGTGTTTATGAGAAGAGGGTGCTGGGATCCCTGGAACTGGAGTTATAGATATTTGTGAGATGCCATGTAGGTGCTGGGAATCTAACTCAGGTCCTCTGCAAGAAGAGCTGGTTCTCTTAACTGCTGAGCCACCTCTCTAGTTCCCTGTATGCATTTTGCACAAAGAAAGTCAGAGGAAAGGTAGAAAAAAAACTTCCTGTAGAAGAAATATCAATAAGAGCCATCCTCACTTAGTTGCAGATTTATCTTGGAGTTCACAGTTTCTGTGTAAGGCACAGAAAGAGAAAGAGGAGAAAGGGGAAGGGAGAGGGATAGGCAGGAAGGGAAAAGGGAGTTAGAGGGGGAGGGAGAGGAGAAAGGAGAAAGGGGAAGGGGATGATGGAGGGGGAGGGTAAGGGGGAGGGCAAGGGTAAGGGGAAAGGGGATGGGAAAGGGACAGGGAAGGGTCGGGGGAGGGGGAAAGGGAAGGAGGAAGGGACAGGGGCAGGGGGAAGGGGAAAGGGTAGAGGCAGGGGCAGGGGGAAGAGGGAAGGGGTAGGAGGAAGGGGAAGGCAGTTTGTTCTCTGGAAGCCACCACTGGTGAAGCAGATGGCAGAAACCCCATCTATTTAAAATGGTGATGTGAGATGACTCCTACAAACGCTCTCAAAGTCTTGAACCTGTGAGATTCTGTTCCGAGTTCAGGAAATAACAGAATATAAATCTGCCTGAATCATCTCAGCTCACGAAAACTCCATGCTGGCCCATGGTGGCTCTGGCAACATCTTGTTCTTTTTGTCATAATGACTTTTGATGCTGTGGATTTAGGTGGATTAGGCCATTTAGGGGAAAGAGGAGAATATTAATATACAAAATTGTTAAATGTCAAATGAAATCCCTTAATAAGGTGGGTGTTTAAGATGAGCATGCAGGCGCTTTGAAAACATCTTGAGCTCAAACATTTAAGAAATCCATTTTGCAAGTTCAAACAAATAACCCTCTGCCAATTATGCTATCCCTGTACAAGTGTGAAGTGTGATTCTGCATAGCTTGGTTGGGAGGGAAGATCCATTCTCTTCGTATTGTTGGGAGCCTCAGCACCCCTAATTATTCATACAACAGCAGAATGCTTACATCCCACAGAGGAACAGACAGCTTGCAGGCAAGACCTGTTTTTTGTATTCCCCACAAATGAATTACCCAAGTGACTGATTTGATTTATTTTAAAGGCTTACCTGTGTTAGGGGATTCAGGCAGTTCCCACCCAGGTCTTTCCATTTCGGTCATATAAATACTTGCCCAATAACTGCCTGGGATTTCAAATTCTTGGGGTAGGGGACATAGTTGAGAGGGGTCAGGCAGTAATGGTAAGAGTGCTAGCTTATTTCATGATGTAATATTATTTTTATAACTCTGGTGCATGCTGAAGGCATAACCATCTTCCATTTATCAAGTCAAGAATAATGTCTTGTCATACAACTGGAAACAGGCTTGTTTAAAATTGTCCGTGATTCCAGATAAATTCTGTTATTCCTCTCTTAGATGTTCCTAAGGGACTATGGACTACACTGGGAAAGAGACTGAGCCTCTGGGGACATGGTGGGATATAAATAGGGATGGCATCTCTGGGTGGATAAGTTTGTACTGGGTTGTGATAGAGGGGCAGGCTTTAAAACCAACTTCAATTTCATCCTGTTCATGATGCCTATCTGCACAGTATCATTATAAACATGGCAGAACTAAGTAAGCAGGCACTTAAAGGACAGAAGAATTAGTGGGCACCATTGCATACCACCAAGTCAAACTGGAGTGCCATTTTGCTACCTTTCTTGCTAGCTTGGATATGGCCGCTCCCTAGCTATTGTTATGAATATTGTATGTTGTCATATTAAACATACATTATGGCATTCATTTTAAAAAAAATATGAATCATGAATTGGAGGCCTTTTTCCATGCTGTCACAAGAGTGGGCGGATTGAAACTGGGTGGAGATGCAGAGTGAAGATTCAAGACAAGGGCAGAGCGAAGGCTGAGGTTTAGTAGGGGGAAATGACACGTTGCTGGGACTCCACCAAAGCTCTACTGGATTTCTTGGAGGGCCTGGCATGCCCCGTGAAAAAGATGAGATGTTAACACTTGGATGATGAACAGTCATGGAAGTTCTGTGTGAGAAAGTGATCCCAGTTAGGATTTGATCCCCTCTAGGGCTTTGGAAATGCTGGGATTCTCTGGGACACTTGGAGTTATCAAAGCTTCTTATGGAGATCTATAAGCAATTCAATAGTAAGCAATAACAACAGAGAAAAAGTCTGTTAGCTAGCATTTGAATGAGGATGCTCATATATTCTGTAAGGACTGATTAGTGTAACTTCCATAGGATAGTCTGTTTAAGACTGAGTCGGGATGTGACAATGATCATTTGACCACTGATCTATTGGAACCCTGTCTTGTCCAGCCTGGTCTGGATAATGGGCCACAAATACTCGTCAGCCCACTTAACAATCTTCAAAGCTTGGTTGCAAATGCCCTAAGACTGTGTTGGGATGGATTCCAAGGGCTACTCTGGACTTCAAAGCAAAGAGTCAGCTAATGCAATGGTTCCTGTGTATGCATTCCGTATTTGATATCCTCATTCTCTTTAAATGGTTCCTTTCAGCCAGGTTTGGGGGCACAGGGCTGGTGGCTATGGGTAGGGGTATGGCAAGTTCAAGGCCTGCCTGGACTAAGACTGAGTGCCAGTCTATATATCATAGACAAGGTCTTGTCTCAAAAAAAAAAAAAAAGTAACTAATAAGAGGGCTAAGGATGTAGCTCAGGGGTGAAGCATTTGTCCAATATGTACAAGGCCGTGGTTCAACCCCCAGCACTGTAAAGAATAAATCTACTTTAGATATTTTATATTTAATCTTCACATGGCTCAAATTAATATAATGGACCCAAACCAAATGGATCTGAATGAAGGAGATGGAAACAAAACCCTGGTCAACATTTCTTAAAGTAACATATTTGATACATCAGTCTTCTTGTCCATACACCACCATTGTCCATCTATCTATGTATCTACCCATCCTCTACCTGCCCACCCACCCTCTACCTGCCCACCTACCTTCTACCTACCTACCCACCCACTCTCTACCCACCTACCCACCCTCTGCCTACCTACCCACCCACCCTCTACCTGCCCACCCACCTTCTACCTACCTACCCACCAACCCTCTACCCACCCACCTACCATCTACCCACCTACCCTCTACCCACCCACTCTACCTACCCACTCTCTACCTGCCCACACACACTCTACCCACCAACTCTCTACCTACCCACTCTCCCTCTATCCACCCACCATCTACCCCTTGTCTTTATTCGGCATCTATAGAGGGCCCGGGCAATGCATGATGCTCTGGAGATTAAAACATTCTTTTTTTTTTTTATGAAAAAAGAAAGGTACATGAATTTACAACAGTATTCTGAGCTGGGTCAAGTGCATGGCCTAGAAGCAGAGCTTTCTGACATAGCTGGTGGCAGGAGTTGGGGTGAGGATAGAAGTGATCTGTGCTTTACTCCTTTACCCAAAGCTCCATAATCCTACAGAGTCTAGCATAGTGCACAGCGCACAATAGGTGTTCAGTGAATTTATTGTTGTTGTTGAATGAATAAGGTATCTCCAAGGAGCAGAAGGAGCCTCCAAAGGCCATCTAGTCCATCCACCTGCCTCTGGATGGAGCCACACCTAAACCATTCCTATAGTGCTATTTTGGGTATGGTTATTCTTAGCTGACAGCTGGGAAGAATCAGAGAGGCAGCTTCTCTCTGGAGCCTTCTGTTCTGTAGGCTACACTCAGGAGAACTCTAGTGGAGACAGAACTGGGAGGAGAGGCACAGACAAGTGTCCTTCTCAGGCTGGAAACATCATGGGGAGGGAGCTTGGAGAAGGGTCGCCACCTCTTCCTGGGGGGTCAGAAAGTGACATTGAGAAGAGCTTCCTCAGGAGGGGCTTGAATACTGTGCAGCTGAGACTCTCAAAGGGAGTTAGGCACTGATGGGACCTACATGAATAAGGACATGGCTCCTACAGCGCACAGAGGACAGGACTCAGGAAGGGTGGCTTCCTTGCCCACTCAGTGTGACTCCCCTTCCCCTCTGTCAGTGACTTTGGAGAAACTATGGTGTGGGGCTCCCTAAGGAGAGATTTTTCTTCCAGGCCCTTTTTTTTTCCAGGGTATTTCACAGTGGCTGGAGCATGTTGGGACCTAACACAGCTAGGCTGTACCAGGAGCCAGAGCCCAGAGTCTTATAATCTCATGGGAAGATAGGAAGCGATGATTAGTACGCGTTGAATGGCCCTGCTGTGAGTACGCTGAGCTCGACTGTGCCTGGGACAGAATCAAGGGCAAGTTCTAATCTCATTTTCAGGTAGGGGAAGGGTAGAGAAGGCACTTTCTGGGGCAGTCTTTGGAAAAATTGGTGTAAGCAGAGAACAAGGGCAGCATTCCTTCCTGACCTGCTCAGCCTGGTGCTTGATACGAGAGGGGTGTGTGGGTGCGTGGGTGCCTGTGTCAGAGAGAGCGAGCGAAAGGGAGAGAGACTAAGTATAAACTTGTGAACCCTATTAGGAGGCTAATGCTTGCTTCTCAAACCACCCCCCCCCCCCGCACCCAGTGGACAGGGATGGATTTTGCCTTTTGTTTTCTTTTGGAAAACTAGTGTTTGCTAAATGCAATCTAAAAATGTAGCTCAGTGGGGCTGCTCCTGACCCGCAGGACCCTTCATGGCTACCCTGTCTCCTCTCTTGCACCTCCCACCACTCAAAGCTTCTTAACTAAAAATAAATTTGAGAACAAAATGAGGAAGACTTCCTCTGGGCCAGGGAGAGCAGGAGACACAGGGATGACAGTTGGCTGAAGCCCCACAGCCAAGAAGGGCAGACGCGAAGAGACAGCTGGCACTGACTTTGGCAAGCACAACTGCACCTCGACCACGTACCTAGACATGTGCTATGGTTTGCAGACACGACAGAGAAGAACGAGATACTCTCTGCCTACAAGGAACTTCTACCACCCTACTCCTCCGGAGACGGTCACCAGGAGCTCATTAGAGACTGAGCCGGATATGCCCTCATTAGCCACGATGAGGTTGGAAATCAAGCACTTTCTATACCGTGAGGCCTGTGGTGTGTGCATAGTGAAAAACCCCAAGATTGGCATTTTTGAAGCTCTGAGATGCTCCTTGCCAGCCTGCCCTTATATAAGCTCCTGATGGGAGAAGCCTGATTGTGTGACATTCATCCTCCTGTCCTTCCCCTGAGTGGTACTAGGCATGTCTTGGCGTTGCCACTCCCCTTGTCTCTGTGCAAAAGTTGCTCTTGGGCTCCAGTTTCTTCTCTGACATTAGGGTGAACCATACAAAATTGCTTTTATCCAAGGTCAAAAGTGACTACACACTAGTCACTTCTCTTTTAAAACCTTTGTGGTTATTATTATGGTTCTGTGTGTGTGTGTGTGTGTGTGTGTGTGTGTGTGTGTGTGTGTGTATACACAGAATCCAGAGGACAACTCTACATAGTCACTTTCATCGCTCTACATTTACAAGGGTTCTGGGAACTGAACTCAGCTTGCTAGGCCTATGCTGCAAGCATCTTTATCCACTGATCCCTCTTGCTGCCCCATCCCCCTTCCACCCCCGATATTGTAATTCCATTTGGCTTAATTTAACAAAACATAGAGATTCATCTGCTCCCTAAAATTTCTTATATCACCAATGTTCTAGACCCTTCCAATAATCTCCCTTTTTTCCCTACTCGGCTTATGGCACCTACTGCCCTTTCCTGTGCCTCTGGACTGGCAGCTGCTTCTGTCTTACAGAGCTGAGACGGTTTTCATGTGTTCCTTTCCCATTCTGGAGAAGCCCTTACGCTCCAGTCCCAGCATAGTGCTTGCCTAGATCTCTCACCCAGAAAGAATCCCTCTGTCCTTTCCAGTCCAGGGCCTCTTCCTACATGTTTAGTAACACCATTTTTCTCTCTTTAAGTGTAAATATGGAATAAACATGAAGGAGTAAGACTCTGGGGAGGGTAATGTCCTGTCACTCAGTGTCAACACTGGATACATGCACTTTCAGGACCTGTTTGAACTGCCACAGTCTCATAGAAAAAAATTCCTTTTTCCCTGTGCTTCTTCTACGTAACTCTATGTTTAGACTTCCAACCTCCTCCCACTGAAAGGGAAGGGTCATTTTCTGACTCCTTCAACTGTGGAATTGGCCATGTTACTTGCTTTGGCCAATACATTTTTATTCTTTATTATGCTAGTATATAATAACATTATCATGATATTTACATAAGAAAAATAATCATAATCTATTTTTCTAGCAGATGTGGTGGACTGAGACTATAGAAGAGTACAGGGTAAGTGGTACCCAATCCTTTCCTTGGAATTATTGGCAAAGAGCAGGTAGATGTTCGGTAAGATATCAAACTTTCTGTTAGTGCCAGTCCTCTGCTGCTGTAAGTTATCCCTGAGCACTGTGGTCAAAGTAACAGATATTTTATTATCTCATAGTCCAGGTGTATTAGGGCTTTGGAGTTCTTAATGGAGTCCTCAGAGATGGGATCTTCTGGGGATAACCGTCATCCTAAGGTTCAACTAGTAACTGAGAGCTTTTAAGTTTATCAGAAAGAAGCCATTAGGTGTAGTTCACATTCAATGGCAAGGAATCAGGAACAGCCATAGATTTTTCCAAGCCTGGACCACTAGGAGCTGTCTGACTTGGAAGATAAGAGTGTGTACCCTTGCGGAAGCCAGGGTTTGGTTTTCTCTTCCACTCTTTCATAGTGATAGAGACAGACAAGGCCAGGGTAGAAGCTGTGCTGCTGATTCACATACTGGATGCTCAGGCTGTGGGAAGCTGGCACACCCCTAGGTAGTAGATACAAAACAATGTGTTCAGATGTGTTTCAGTGTGTGATGCCTATGTGCATAAAACTCTCGTGTTTGTGTGTCTTTGGGGTGTGGGGTAGCTTTCAGATTCTCATAGGAGTTGCTGATCTCTAAAAGGGAACAACTCTCGGGGTGGATAGAGAAGGGCAAGGGAGATGCCAAATCTCATAATTCAAAGGCGGGATCAGGACAACAAGAAGTTGGTTGGATAGTTCATTGGGATGGTACCCAATGAACTTGGATTGCTCTGAGAAGGACTCCCTGGCCTGACTCAGCCCAACCAAGTCAGGGAAAGAGATCCTTGTGGAAGCCATTTTTCTACCATTCCACCTTCTCAAATTACGTAGCTTCTCTCTTGCAGGGCTGTGGACAGCCACTCAGCTTGTTAGATCAGGCAGAGCAGGCTATTGAGGAGGAACACTGGGTGTCTTCAAATGTGGATTCGTACCTCTCTGTCACCATCTGTCCATATGCTCTCCTCTCTGGAAGTACCACTGTAAGGTTGATAAAAATGGCTTTGTCACCACACTGACAATGAACTCCTTCCTCAGGACAAACTCACATAGTTCCAGAAAGCACCATGCAAGCTGTCAAGGGAAGGAAGCAAACAATAGTCCTAACCAGCTATGACACCTATGAACAACAACAATGACAATATTCCAGAAAGCACCATGCAAGCTGTCAAGGGAGGGAAGCAAACAATAGTCCTAACCAGCTATGACACCTATGAACAACAACGACAATGATCATGCCGCCATAACCCCGAGGGTGCAATAGTGGCTCACATGCCAGGGTGGTAACCAACAGTTCTCTAATTGGACTTAAGGCAACAAAAGGCAAACGATTCTATTAATGAAACCTAGTTAACTACCCAGTGATAGTGAAGAGGAGAATCTACCCCCACTGCTTCACTAAACCAGCACAGTTCCTAACTACAATCTAAATATGAATCCTCACATCCACAGATAAGTATCATTCTCACCTTCACCAAAGAAACTTTCCTTTGCAGCAAACAGAGACCATTACAGAAAACAACCAATCCAAGTGCAGAGATTAAGAAATTATGTGATGACCAGCCTGAACTGATACATCTGCAGCACAGTCCCTGAACCTAAGGCTTGGAGATCATAGTGGAAGAGGAAGCAGAAAGATTGTAAGAGCCAGAGGAACAGGAAGTTTGCTGTGAGCTTGTGTCTACTAGAAATATGAACACATGAAGTATCATCAAGGTGGCTTCTTAAACAAGGTCTGACACCAATGGACATGGACATGCTAACACAGAAGGGGGAAAACGCACAAAGCCTCAGCCTAGACAAAGAACTATGGGCAACCAAGGAATTCCGATAGGAGGAGAAATGGCCTTCCCCAGGGAAGAGCCCTTCAATTGGTTACCTAGTACAAGTGTTCATCCCTGAGATCATATAGGTACAGGTAACATTCTATATCTTGAGCAGGTTGTATTTGTGTATTTAGGAATCTATATATCTCTGTAATACATATCTATATATGTAAAAACAATTAAAAGGAGGACATGAATTTGGCAAGGGGTGGTGGTGGTACATGGATGGTGTTAGGGAGAGGGAAGGGAAGGGGGAAAAGGTGTAATTATAATGTAAAAAAATTATAAAAAATTTAAAGGAAAATGGCTTTGAATAGTTGACATTGACATGGCTGTAAATTAACATGATTGTGAATGTGTTCGGATTTCAATTCTTAGAAGTGTGACAGGGAAACGCCTTGGGACTGCAGAGTGCCTCTGTCCTGCCTACTTCTCCGGGCTGCTCTGAGGATGGGGTGAGATATAGAGATAACTGGTGCTCAGCCCACTGCAGGCTCCAGGCTGTCTGAGCTCCCAGAGCCTCCTCCTCACCTGTGAAGAGAACAGACAAGCCTGAAGGGTGCACTGGGACCCTTCAATACATCATCACCCCTCAGGCCCTGAGCCACAGGCCTGCCTTTGGCCTGCAGAGGAGAGCTGCGCCCAGCAGGGGTGCTGGCATCTCTGGGACTGCTGAAGCCCTTTTGAGGTTTGAGTTACATTTTCACTTGGCAGGGTCTAGTTCTCTGATTCAAAGAGAAAAGCTGTCAGAGAGGCCAAGTGGCAGAGAAACTGGAGGAAGGGAAGAGGAGGAAGAGCAGGGGGAGGGGGAGGGGGGAGGGGGACGCGTGGCTTCTGCACCTCTCTGGACTTGGGGTGGCTTTGAAGAGAGGAGGCATGGTACATGCAAATCAGAACCATGTGCAAAGACTCAGTTATCATCCATCCTTGGAATGAAGGCATCAAGGCCTAGTGTGCCTCTTTAAGGCTGGCCTGGCTTGCACTGGGAAGCAGGGCATGGTGGGTACTAAGCCTGTACCTATGCCCCATTTTTTCATTAAAAAAGGGAGAAGGTGGGAGCCACGGCTGGTTCCAGAGCTCCACTTTTGGACTTTGGAGGATCTTGAGGCCTTGAGATGTTGTGGATTAGGAGCCCAGGGTAAACTCTGTTGCGAGGAACATTTGGCACTATAGGACAGTTAACCAGGCTGGGGGGGGGGGGGCTCACACCTATAGTCCCAGTACCCAGGAAGTTGAGGCAGAAGGAATTTTGAAAGCCCAGGGCTAGCCTGGGCTGCACAATGAGTCTTGTCTTAAAATTAAAAATAAAAAGAAAGAAGGAAGAGAAGAGAAACTCTGGGTATTCGGGTTAGCACCTGACTATGTCCCCCACCAGCAATGTGACCTTAGGGTTTCTGTGCTAAGATTTCTGTGAATCTTCTTATCTTAAACACAAGGACCACATGTTTTTATGATCAGCTTTTTTAGGGGGTTGGGGCATTTGAGACAGGGTTTCTGCTTAGTCCTGGCTGTCCTGGAATGCTGTAGACCAGGCTAGCTTCAAATTCATAGAGATCCCTTGTCTCTTGGGTGCTGGCTTTTTTTTCCCCCCAGCCAACAGGGGACATGAAGAGAGTAATTTGTTTGACACAGGCCCCAGTTACTGTCTCAGGACTCTGCCCCAGGGTTGTGGCTAGAGCAAGTGTTCAGTGGTCCATTTGCATTAGACTGTGTATCCTGCCTTTATCCTCAGTGGAACGTTCGGGGTGGGGGGTGGGGGGGTGCGGGGGATAGACATGATACAGCTGCTTTGGGTCTCGAATGTACTTGCTGTCTCTGAGGGACTCCACATCATGCTGGGGGAGGCTCGCTCACTGGAGGAGGCTGGCTATGTGGCAGACTAATCCTTTAACTGAGACCTATGACTGGCTCACAACGCTCATAATGGAGACCTGCTCTGCTCCTCCTGCCCTTGGAAACTCTTGGGGTAGGAGTCGGTACCTACCTGTGGCTCAGAGCTGAAGGCCATGAAGACTAGTTAGGCTGCTCTCAGGAAACCCAGACTTTCCGCCTTGCAAAATGCATCTTCAGGTCAGTGACACCTCACCTCTCCAGGACTATCCCAGGAAAAAGCATGGCAGTGCTCTCTCATAATGGGAGCCTAGCTCCCTCCTGCCTCCTTCTCTTTGTCTTTTCTTCCTGGGTGAATGAAAGGCAGCATGAATGAAAATTTCCATTCTGATGGGAAAAATTCACCCTGGCCTTGTAATGAGCTAGAATAATTGATTTGTCAATGAAAACCCAAGACTGTGGCATTGATGCTTAGTGTCAAAACAGCCCAGATCACTTTGGTACCCATTCATTGTGGCTGGAGGGAAGCAGTTAGCTGGGAGATCAGTGAGAAAAGGAGCGGGCTGAGCAGAAAGGGGAAAAGATTTCATTGTGTTAAGACTCCCTGGTGTGGCATCGCTGTGTCCACATCTGAGTTCACCGCCTAGATCCGAGGCCCTAATATTTTATTTTATTATTTTATTTATTTTATTCCTCCTCTTTTTTTAATGGTAGAAATAACTTAGCAGTTGCTCCATTTCATCTATTAGTTGAACACAGCTACTGATTTAATCTAGCTCTCTCCCCTTTTACTCTAAGTATTTAGAGATTTATCAGAGGCCTTTATGTTCTTATGATGTGATAGACAGTGAAAAATGGAACTGAGCATTTCTAGTTGGAGTCTCGGCTGGGCCCTTCCCTTTCTCCCATCCCCACCCCACCCCTGCTTTTATCACCCCAGTTTCTCACCACAGTGGATGATGATAATAAAGTTTTACATATGCATATATATATATATATATATATATATATATATATATATATATACACACAGAGGCCACAGGGAGAGAAAGAGAATGCACTTTAGCATCAGGGAGATCCATAGATCCATTCGTAGATGTTCAAGTCCTGGCTCCTCTCTCTATGAGCTGTGCATCTTAGGGGAGCATCGAGGACCATTGTCTCCTTCACAGACTGAGGCTGTGGGCACCTGCTCTGTGAGCAGGTACAAGGGCCAAATGAGGTACATATATGTGGAGAGATTACTATGATACCATGCATACTCAATGAGGATGTCGTTAGCTTAAAAGCATCAACTCCCGAAACCTGCTTGCAAAATTCCCAGAGCACGGCTGGTAAGGTAGGTGGCTCAGCCGGGAAAGATGCCGGCGGTCAAGCTTGACAACCTGAATTCAAACCCGGGAACCCACTAGGCAGAAGTAGAGAACCAGTGCCTGCGAGTCGACATGCCTGGATGGGACATGTGTGCCCAGCCCACCATGGATACACACATGAGTGATTAAAAATTAAAAATAAAATCCCCAGAGGAACTTTTTCTTTGGTAGAAGAAAGCTTGCTTCTCCGTGGTACCTATGTGTTATTTTTCTTCCTAAGTTTCTTGCAAACTAGAGAAGATGGGGTGTAGGGTGTGGGGTGGGGGCATGGACTCTATTTTATTGTTACCCAGAGAAAGGGCACAGAGGAGTGTAAGTCTTGAGCTGTTCTCGAACCAAGTGCCAAGACCTGACTCTCATTCCTTCAGCAACCCAGGGGGGGAGGGGGCGTATATTGTTTTTGCAAGTCAAGGAAATAAATTTAAGATATGCTGAAACATGTGTTCCAGGTCATATGGGGACTTGGGGAGTCTGGTTCTCTGATTGTCCCCATGTTTCCTTATTTTTACTCAAATAGTATATTGCCTACAGCTTCCCATGGTGGCAGAAGGGTGGAGTCTTTTCACGCTACCTGGGAGGCCCACAGGGTGGGGGAGACTCATTATCTAATTGTTGAATTGCTTTCAAGATATCTGTTAAGCATCTATTGTGTGTGAAGCCAAATGCTATGGACAATATGGTATGAGCTTCTGTCTTTGAGGCTCTGATGGTTTTTTGTTTGCTTGTTTTTGAAAGAAGGACATTGAGACTGTGAGAGGGGTACTTTCTTGTGTCCCTTGTTAATGATGGCACCACCAATTGCACAATGAGAGCATTCCACGATGTCACCAGAATTAGTGTATTCTCCTTCGCCCTCATGCCCCGTTCTCAGCACTGAAAGTCTCAGCTTTGATTTCCTTGGACTTGGTGGTGGCTCTGATCTTTAATTTCAACACTCAGGAGGTAGAAGCAGGTGGATCTCTGAGTTCAAGGCTAGCCTGGTCTACAGAGTGAGTTTTAGGACATCCAGGGCTACATAGAGAAACCTTGTCTCAAAAAAACCAAACCAAACCAAACCAAACCAAACCAAACCATACCAAACCAAACCAAACCCAAACCCAAACTCAAACCAAACAAAGTCAAACAAACAACAAACAAAAGCAAAACCCCCAAACAACAACTACAACAACAGCAGCAACAACAACAACAATCAAGGAGTTTTTAGTCACGTTAGACTGGTACTTAGTCAGGAACATTGCTTCATAACAGCCAGGGCCAAGTGAGCTGGAGGAAGTGGCTTACACTATGTGACATTAAGAACATGTCATATATGCACATCCATTTGGTTTTTCATAAGTACTGATAAGGTGATTTGGCTGTAGCCTGATTGTTTATGAATTCCCCATCTTCACGAGTGGCAACCTAACCTTCAGTACGATGACATCAGGAGGTGGCATCTTTAGGAGGCTTTTGGTTATGAGGTTGAAGTGCTTGTGAATGGGATTAGTGCTCTTATAAGAGAGCTTCTGGTCACTTACTGTCATCTGATGCTATGCCCAAAACTGTCGATATCTGTGAACCAGGTAGCTGTCCTCACTGAACAACTTGGCTTGGCCTGGAGCTGTGAGAGAGATACATTTCTGGTGTGTCTAAGTCATACAGTCTGTGATGTCCTGTCCTAGTGGGGCAGATAATTTAAATGATCTACTTCCTAGCCTAATCTACAGACAGGAAACCAGGAATGGGAAAGTTGCCAGTCTATCCCTTTAGGGACACCAGGGTCTTGGGGAAGCCCAGCAGCAGGGTACACCCCAGGGAGAACCTGATAATGTATGTACTCCTGGGCATGAGGTTGGAGGTACCTTGACTAGCTTCCAGAAAAGGAAGGAAATTCCAGCCTGCTTAGGGCTGGGCCTGATCCACTCCCTTTGGATCAGTCTGTGGCCACTAAGACAGGGCTAGCTCTGAAGAGTTTCTGAGGGTCAAGTGCACATTTCTTGGCCCCACAGAACATTCTTAGAACTTCTGGGAAGCTAATGGCCTTGAGGCAACGCAGTGATTTATTATGCTGGCGGATATATTCTGTTTTCGCTTTCTCTATATTTGTTGATTCTCTACTCCTCTTCTTTTGGATCCTCTGGCATTTCCATCCCTCTTTCCTTCTCTTCCTCCTTCACACCTGTTCTTCATTTTTAGGATTTTTTTTCCTTACCTTTTCATGGATTTCAAGAATAGCCTTCCATAGCATGTATATAAATGCTTATATGTAGAACTATGCATTTGCTGTGAGATAACTATATAGCTTATATGTGATTCATTGTACACATGCATATATTATAATGTATACTTACTACATAGGCTTTATGTATGTATACAAACGTGCACAAGCATAAGCATACATATATAGTCGTACATCTTATAGTACAGTTTTAGTCAATCATGCACTGCTTTTGTGACAATGGCCGTATAAAATTATATCTCCAGGTGACATCATTGCCATCTTAGTTCGAGTAGGTATACTCTATGATGTTCACATGTGACAGAACTGCCTAGTGACAAGGCACTTCTTAGAGTATATCTTTATCATAAACACCAACTCTGTATCTAAAAATGAGGGTAATTACACTTCTAGATGTGTCCTGCTAAAAATACAGCATATTCAAAATGCCAGGCCTAGAGATCTGGTGAGGTCCCCGGTGGGGAACTCAAGTGGTCAGGAAATGAGCAGGGGAATTAAGAGTCTGCCAGAGGCACAGATGTGCAGTGTTAGAGACCACTTGGCCTAGAATTTTCCTTCTGGTATCAACTTGCCATGTAATGCTGGGGACAAAACCTACCCTAACATCTGACAAAACCTATATGCTTTAGTAAACCCCTGGAAATGAGTCTCTGCCCCAACCAAGACTTGATCCTAGATTGTTGTGTGAAGCCAGGCTTTTCAGGCTTGAAAAAGTCCCCCGGCACCCACAGGCTGCAGCTGTGATCATTCGCCAAGCCTGACTTTCCCAAAGGGGTCTCCCACCAGGGGATTCAGATTCAACCAGCAGGGGCCAGGCAGGGGTCCCTTGGTAAGACCTGCTTCTTTCTGGGGACTGTCTCCTGAAGATTTAGTGTGATATTTTTTCTCACCCTCAGGAATCTGGCCACACTCCAGGGCCGCCTATCATGAGCCGTCTTGTTTGCTTGCAATTTGCAGAGTCGCAAGGGGTAAAGGACTGGCTTTGACTATTCAATCTCTCCTGTGGGGGCAGGGGGCTGCCTTAGGTGGGAGGTGTGGACTTTTCTCTTTCTGAGGGTCCAGGGCATTCACATACTCCATTCAGGGGAAGTGTGTATGCGTGTGCATGCAGCATGCGCCCATGTGTGATTAAAGAAAAGTGGTTTTTGGTAGGGATGACTGCTTGGTGCCAGCACCATCTTCTAGATGACCTCTGAGTTCATAATAATCATGATACACGGAGGTGTGACTCTTCTCACTGAGGTTTAGAAGGAAAAAAAATTCTAATTGTATCTAGGTCTGTGGCACAGGTAGGACTACAGAAGTAAGTAGTTTTCCTGCGGGAGGAGGGGGCAAGGCACCAAGACACACTTCTGGGGCAGGGTTCTGAGGCTTCTCCTTCTTTCTTGCCATGCTACCTGAGCAGGGGACTCTGAGGAGACATGACCAGAGTGGCTGACACCAGAACGTGCCATTTAGTGTTCTGGAGTTTGAGAATTTGCTACGTAGGGCGATCGGCATTCCAGATGGGCTTCCAACCCCCCAGAACCAAGAGCTGTGAATATAATTGAGTCCCCACAGATCTATCTAGTCAGTGGTTTCAGACTTGGCTCCTTGTCTCAGGAACCCTGAACAGTGACCACAAAAGAAGATTCAGGAGGAGAAGGGCATAAAACAGTCTGAAGAGGCTCAGCTCAAGCTTTGTTCTGCCATCTTCCAACTGCAGGACTTCAGGCAAACCATGGCCCCTTTGAGCCCTAGTCTATCTGTCTGTCAAGGGGAGTGAAGGCCCTGTACTTTGGGAGAGCAAACCATAATAGAATGAGAGGGATGGTATGGCATTAACCCTGATTCAGGGTAGGTTTTAAACAGATGTCATGGACAGAAGTGTCCTCTGAAGACCATTGGACCAAGAGAGGTCCCACTGTCCTCTCCAGCTGTTCCGAGGCACCTGAAGGGCACCCTTCTTAAGCACCGGCCATCATTTGGAAAGAAAATTAAAGATGGAAGGGAAAGGGAAGATGCTCTGGGTCTGTAAAGCCTTTGCTATCATCAGAGCAATGTCCAGAGCCCATCTCATCAGCTGCAGGGGTGGGAAGAGCTCTCTGGGCTGGAGACTCCCCGCCTTGCTGTCTGGAGTTGAGGGGCAGAGCCTGCTGGGGTTCCAGAGCCAAAGAGACAAAAACCTTCCAACTTCACAAGAGTGGAGAGACACTTCTTGTGTTTGTTTTTAATCAAGGTCTCCATGCTGACCCCTGGGCTCCATTCAACCGTTTAAATAGTTCCACCAGCAAATAAACGCTTGGCCAAATATTTGCCCTTATGTGCTTTCCATAGTAAATACCAGCTATATTGCTCATCTCCTTCTACCACCCCGACTGGGCCACCCCTGGCTGCTCTGAGGCTGAGTGGCCTTTTAAAAGTTGGGTGGGAACTCCTTCCTGACCTCCCACCATGACAGCCAGAGCAAAGGCTTTCCTCCCTAGTGACGGTGATTCCCCCCCGCCGCCCCCGACAAGGGCAGACTAGCCCAAGGTCTCTTGTGGGATTTGTGTTGATATACAGCAGGTCCTGGGTCTTAGAAATATATTCCTGTCCTCCATTCTCAGCCCTCCACTCTCCTTCTTGTACTGAACAGTTTCTGTGCAGTTACCAGGGTGCTTTGGAGGAAAGAGCAGAATTCATAGCCACTTTCTATCCCAGTGGATTTTAGGGAGATGTCTCCTATCCCAGTAGATTTTAGGGGAAGGGCTGGAGGTTGGGAAAGGCAGAGAGTGAGAGGGTAAAAGAACGCTTCAGTTTTTACCGGTACAAGTGGGGCCCTGGGACCTTATGTTGTATACAACACAGGGAATTCTACACACACACCTTCTTATATGTGCACACATGAATGACACCTCTTCCTACATGGCAAGCACAGCAGTGGTTATTATCGTTTGGCTGCAAACATTAGATCATGGTGGGTTGCCTTAAGATGTAAAAAAGAAGATCCATCGAAAGACCAAAAAGTAGCTTATGCCTTCTGGCTTCCTGTCTTGCTATGTGATTCCCCCTACCCCTCCACCCCCATTCCCTTTCCTCAGTTTCTTACTTCTGCCTCAAGGCTTGAACCAGAAACTAAATCAATCTAGTTACCCAGTCTTGAACTTCCAGTCCTCAAAACCCCAAACTAAGTAAACCCATTTTATATATTAAGTTAAGATGCAACAGTGTATACTCCTAAATGTAAAGGCCTATAACCTAGGTGTTTGAAAGGATGAAACCAGGCTAAGGGGGTCCTCATCATGTGAAAGAGGGAACACTGTCTTGGCAACTTTAATCTCTGCTCCTGAATTGAATTCTAACTGAGAGAATTAGCCTTGACAGAGTCAATTCAATTACCCTGGCCGGTGTGTTTTGACTATATGCCCCCCCCCCATTGACAGGGGAGGCAGGGCACATTGATGAACAGTTTTGGGCTTGGTACTGTTATCTCTCTGCTAGTCCCTGGAACACATAGAACATTTATGAAATGTTGGAGAGATGAAGTTTCTGTCCGTATAACATGGTTTTCAACCTGTGGGTCATGACCCCTTTGAGGGGGTGGTTGAATGACCCTTTCACAGAGGTCACCCAAGACCATTGGAAACCACAGATATTTACATTACAACTCACACTAGTAGCAAGATTACAGTTATAAAACAGCAACGATAATAATTTTATGGTTTTGGGGGGGGTCACCACCACATGAGGAACTGTATTAAATGGTATCAAAATTAAGAGGGTGAACCACTGGGCTATAAGCTACTGCTGCATCTGACTCTCTCACCAGGGCCAAGTGCCTCAGTCACTCACTCAGCTGTGTCCTTTTTTGGCAACCACTGAGAGGATCAACTGTCAACTGTTTCCCAGGAGAATGTGGACATGTAACCAGGATGCTCCCAGCAAAAGTAAGTGGAACGGATGCTGTATGCCCCACCGCAACAAGCTCTAACACCTCCATCACCAACAGAGCAACTGGGCGACCAACTCTCTTGCTCTCCACCTCCCTCTTCTTTATTTCAGTCCAGCTGCAATATACTGACTCCCAATTCCTCTCTTTGTAAAGGGCTAGCAGAGAAATGTATTTATATCTCTGTTCACATGCTTAAATCTCTGTTTCTGAGGTCAAGGGCACTTGAGTCCGGGCTCGCTGGTATTTTCACTGGCAGCTAGACCAGTATTTTGTATATACAAGTCACTCTGGAAGGCAGACCCCAAACTTAACCCAAACCTATGCCTAGTAGGCCAAACACCCTCAAACCCGCCCTGGTTTGTGTGGGACTTACTTCATAAGTGAGGATGTTTTCAAAGGAGACTCTTGATAGAAGTGTCTCTTCAAATAGTAACTAGGTCAAAGTATCCAAAAATTCAAAAGCATTCTGTTGGTTTTGCTTGTTGAAGGTTGACATCTGGAATCTCTTTGGAAATCTTGATCCGTTCTGCTAACTTCTGCTGTATTCTTAGTCTGGCTGAACTGTCATATCAAGTGCTTCTACCAACCTATAAGCCCTGAGAAGTAAAGAGAGAACTACTTGGAGGTGACCAAGCACATCGATGGAGAAATGGGCCGATGTGTAAGATATTTTGATGGAATCTCAGGAAGGCTCAGGAAGGGAAAGACTTCTGGTTTAACTAGTCTGTGCTAGGTAATTACCCTTGCATTGTTTCTCTGAGTTTTTTTTTCTGCAAGCCTTTGAGGTAATCATATTTTGTACATGATTTGCATGGATCCTGGGCTTATTCATAATGAACGGTTACGAGCAAGTCTGGAGCTCAAGATCAGCATTTCTACCTCTGCTTCAGAGACATTCCATGTTTTACTAGCACTTTCATTATTACACATCTTTGTGTGTGTGTGTGTGTGTGTGTGTGTGTGTGTGTGTGTTAACTTGGTTGAGTTCAAGCTTGTATTAATACATGTCATGATACAATAATAATACAATACATAATACATGATACATAATACATGAGGTAACTTGATATGTCACCACATGAGGGCACAGGTGGATGATCCACTGTGGCTAATCTTTCTCTCTAATGCTTGCGCACACAGTGAATGTAAGCATGGCAAGCCAGGAGTCGAGTATGCATGTTACTGAAGTTCTCTGTCAGTGGTTGAAGGATACGGGAGGCAGACACACCTGGATGGGCAGTTAGCTTAACCACATGACAGCTGTGCAGTCTGGAAGAGTCATTTGATCTTTTGTCCCAGTTCATCTGTGCAGTGGACCAAACCACACTTTCTTGAGTGGCCATGAGCTGGGCAAACACACACATTTTGGACAGTCCAGTTCATTACGTACCTGCTACCTTTATACCTCTCTTTCTTTACTAGTAGGATTCCTACGATGTGCACATGGCAATGAGTCCTGCTGCATTACAGCCACTAATAACTAAGCATGGTTTCGTAAGCCAGGTCTAGGAAGTCACTGGGTGAATGTTCTAGAACAGGGTTTTTAAAAGTGTGGTAACAGTTGACATCAGTATTCTGTCTTTCCTTTTCTTCACCATTTATATGAATGCCAGAAGGCAGAGGCTTATTGTAGTGACCATGAGTTCAAGACTTACATGCTAGAAGTAGAACAAGACAAGAGGCTTTGGTCCCTGCTATATTTTGGGTACTGAATGTCCCTAAAAGGCCCATGTATTGAAGGCTAAGTCCCCAGCATGGCAAGAGTTGGTAGACCTGTTAAGGACCCGATGAGAGGTCCTTAGATCACTGCGGGTGTGCCTTCCAAGGGGATTGTAGGACGCCAGTCTTTCCCTTTTTCCTTCCTTGCCAGGACTGAGCCTTCAGCTCTGTGTCCCAAAGTGCTTCCTCACCTCAGAACCTGAAGCACAAGGTCAGTTGACCATATATTAGTAACTCCAAAATAAAAAGCTCAAATAAGTCCTTTCTCTTAACTTGGTGATCTTAGGCATTTTGTTATAGGGTCAGAAGGCAGACTAATTGAAATTATTTGTTTAAAAACATTCACAATGTTTCAATGTAACTCAACTCATGACTCTTTCTGGGTGAGAAATATCACCTTCTCTCCTATTTTCTCAGGAGTGGCCATCCCACAGGGCAGTAGAAGGGGACTAGATGTGACATGCAATCTGCTTGGGAAGAATTCTGGTGTCATTCCATGCCACAGGAGAAAGAGCAGCTTTTATTGGGTCAGGCCAGTATTGATGGGTGACTATGGTATTGCTACCCAGTATCATGAAAGCACCCATCTTCACGTTTCCTTGTCATTCCTGATCGTGTCTCTTCAGATAAAACCTGTGTGTCAGCCTCGAACATTTTCTACTCATCAGTCTCCGGGATGAGAGTAAGGCAAACAAAACATGGTGAGTGCAGGATTTCAAGAACTTCTCGATTTCAGGCTCATAGAGTTCAGAGCTGATGTATCCATGAACCTGAGACTGAGAGACTCTCTGGGCACCTGGCTTTGTCTCATTATGGATCTGGCCCTACTAATGTGTGTGTGTGAGTGTGTGTGTGTGTGTGTGTGTGTGTGTGTGTGTGTAAGATTATTTTTCAAACTTGTAGTTGCTTAACTATGACTTTTAAAAAACCTCAACAATGAGCCCAAACCATTGGTGTCAACTCCTACAAATTGACCTCAGACATCAACTCCCCAAACCTGCCCATGTGTGTATATGCACACGTGTATATATGGCTATGTGTGTATATGTCCATGTGTGTATATGCACATGTGTGTATATGCCCATGTGTGCATATGCCCGTGTGTGTATATGCCCATGTGTGCATATGCCCGTGTGTGTATATGCCCATGTGTGCATATGCCCGTGTGTGAATATGCCCATGTGTATATATGCACATGTGTATATATTCACATGTGTGTATATGCCCATGTGTGTATATGCCCGTGTGTGTAGATGCCCATGTGTGTATATGCTTGTGTGTGTATTTGCACATGTGGAAGACAGAGACTTCCTTGATCCCCATTTCATCTCTGTCTATCTTATTTTTGAGGCACGGTCTCTCTCTGAATCTGGAGCTAATCTGATGCAGCTAGGCAGACTGGTCAGTGAACTCTAAGGATCCCCCTGTCTCTGCCTCCCTAGCACTGGAATGATAGGTGGTGGCTGCAGAGCCTGTCTTTTTAAACGATTGCTAGGGATGGAACCCAAGGAGATAACCTAGGATACACGTCATTCCAATCCGAGGAGGGAGTACTGGAAGTATCTGTGTTGGTTAAGGAATGTGTTACAATTTTTGCAAGCCGTAATCAGTGTGCCTTTCAAAAGTTCTGCCCCCATTCTTCCCACCAGCAAGGCGCAGGGATAAAATAGTAGATAATTTTACACTAGAATGAGCTGCAGGATTTCTTTAAATAGCCAGCTTTCTCGGTACTTGTGATCTTCCCAAATTAGATTCACATGCCGCTTTACAGCAGACCCGTTACTGCACAAATGCAAACAGTCTGGCTGCAGCAGGCAGGCTGCCTTTGGGTCAGCTCTTTCTCTGCTGTGTGGTGCAGCTGGGTGGGGCTTGCCCTGGCTTTTCCTCCAAGCCTGAAGGGAGCTTGTGTTGGACTTGGCCATCTGTCTAGGCTTCTACTGTGGGTCAATGTCTCTTAATTGCTCCGTGTTCCCTCCAAAGACTGGAGAGCAGGATCATGGGAGTTCCAGAACACTAGGAGCAACAGCTTCCTTGGCCAGTTCTATGTCTCTTTTGTGGCTTTAGATCATGGAATCCAGGGCCCAGCACATGCTAGATAAATGTTCTACCACTGAGTTGGATCCTCAACCTTCAGTTTGGATGCTTTTAAAGAGGATGACTTGATGGGGGTTATGTTAGACTAGCAGGCAAATAGCAGGGTGCTGGCCCTGAGGGCCTCTGGAGCTACTCCATTCCCTATGTCTTCCTCGTCAATACTGGGCAGATATCAATTACTATTCAACTACCTTACATATCTGGGACTGGTGAGCTCTGGCCCCTCGGTTAAACTTGCCTGTAGGATCCTTTTATCATCATGTCGATATGTTTGCAAATTGTTTCTGGGTGCTCTGCACCAGGCAAATAGCTGTAAGAGTATGACCCCCACACACCCTCCCCCCCCAGCCTGAAATCATTCTCGTCAGGCCATTTGTAGACCAAGTGTGCTGACCGTCTGTTTCTACATTGTTTGAAATGTCTTCTTAAGTTTACTCTCTCTTCCTTCCCTATCTTAGTTTGTCACATCTTGCCTGGATGAGTACACTAGCCACCAGCTGGTTCTGATACGTACACATACGTACGGCAGGCTCCAGAAAACCTCCCCCTTTCTTATTGCCTGTGAAGGGAACTGTGTGCTCTCCAAGTCCATGGCTGCCTGGCAGCCACCTTGTCTACTCTCATTTATCCATGTGTTTCAAGATACTCAGTGCTCCTGTTGCTACAGGCTGTGGACTTTACTGAATATGTCACTTAGCTACCTCCCCCAAACCTGCTCCCTTGGTCCTTGCCACTCTCCAAGCCAGAGGTCTGTCACTTGCAGTAGTACATAGTCATACATCCTCATGAGCACAGATTTCTTTCTTTCCTTTGTGTCCCCAGTAGCCACTCAGGGAAGGTCTCCATTGTGATATTAGTGTAGTGTTGGTTTCTGTTATATGTCTCTTTTGTCTTTTACTCTGCTGATTTGAGAATACAGGGGTGCAGGGAGCTTATCTTACCCACCTCAGCATCAACAGTGCCTGGTCCTCAAGGGCACTAGAGAGACATGTTTGTTGACTGACAAAACATCAATACTCATGAAATTCTTTGTTATTGCTGTAATCAACAGTTCCTTTCAATTATCTCTATAGTTTTGTGTCACGTGCACAATTATACTTGATCTTTGCACATATAGTAATTAAGGACACAGAGAAATTAAATTACCTGTCCAGGGGCTCAGAGATTGCCAAGCTGTTGAGCCCTGGTTATGAGGTAGCCTGGTGGATCCAAGCACTAACTTCTGTGTTAATAACACGCAGATGGGTGGTGACGGAAAGAAAGAAAGAATGAACACAGCCAGAGAGTCTACAAACTGAGGCTAGGAAGGTAAATGCTGCTTGACCTTAGGAAACTCATCAGCGGAGTTTATAAAAGAAAAACACAAAGATTCCAGGAGACCTGGCAGGGACGGAGACTATGGGGGGATCGGCAGGCCAGAGTTCAGGGAGAGTTTAAAGTGAGTAGAAAATCAGACTGTCTCGGGAATCACTGGGAATACTCGAAGAAGCTGTAGGTCACAGTTAAACAAATAAGGCCTGCCCCTAGTGTGAAAACATTGTCAACTTTAACGTTTATGGCATGTCTACTGTATACCCGGAGCTACGCTAGAGAGATGGCACACATGCTGGTTCACCGAATGAAAGCTGTCTCCTTCTTCCAAACTCCTGATTCACTAAGTTTTTACTGTGCATATATTAAATGCCAAGTTCTGAAAACTAGAAGCCAAGAGAACAAAATGGATAGAACTTTAGGGGTTCCCAGCATCACAGGGCTCATCACAGATGAGTGACTAATTCTAACAGTGCACTTAATATTATCAGACAGATGCCGGTAAGGGAACCAATAGGACTCAACTCTGTCTAGAAATTGGAGGAAGGTTCCAAACAGCAATGACTCACTTATTTGTTTGTTTTTCTTGCATGTATATGTGTGGGTGGTGCATGTGTATACACACACACACACACACACACACACACACACACATATACACACACTCACACGTATATGGGTGTTTACATGTGTTGGCATACACATGTACGTGGGTGAGTGCACATATGTATGCACGTGCTTGTGTGTGTCAAGGCCAGCAATTGATTTCAAGTGTCTTCCTCTACCACTCTCTACCATATGTACAGAGTCTCTCTCTGAACCTGGAGTCTGCTAGCCAGCTTACTCTGGGGTCCCTGTCCCTGCGTCCTGAGTCCTGGGATTACAGAGAACCTGGCCTGGTGCTCATGCTTGAGTTATCTCCCCTGTCCCCTTCTTCAGAAGACCCTTTGGTGTTCTCCTGAGCTCCAGAAGGTCATGTGTGGTACCAAGGCTCTCTGCTTCTCTACAGTGTGGCGATGCTGTAACAGTGACTTACTTCCGCAAAATAGTTTAAACATACTTCGTATGTTTGTGCTTGGAGATGCTTCCATGTTTTACTGTCCCCACCCCAAGTTAACTTTTACTTCTTAAATTTTTAATTATGTGTGGGTATCTGCAAGTGGGTATGTGTACTTGAGTATAGGAGCCTACTGAGGCTGGAGGTGTCAGATTCCCCTGGCGATGGAGCCACTTGAGGTGGGTGCTGGGAACTGAACTCAGGTCCTCCAGAAGAGCAGCAAGTGCTCATAACTGTGGAGCTACGTCTCTAACCTTGACTTTTAAGTTTTCTAACAAAGTTTCCAGAAATTATTACCACATGCTCGGCTAGCTAATTTTCCAATATCTCATAGAACAATGCTGAGAATTTAAAATTTAATCCAGCTTGATAGCACAAGATTATAATCCCTTACCCCTCAATTGGAAATTTTAGTAGGTAAGGCAGGAGGGTGGCAAGTTCAAGGCCTATCTAGATAATTTAGTGATACCATACTTAAAAAAAGAGGGGGGCTTGGGATGTAACTCAGTGGTAGAGATTGCCTAACATGTGTCAAGCCCTAACTTCCATCCTTACTGCCCTTTCATTTTAAAGGGAGAGCTTTAACTATACAGCTCTATACAGACAAGGCTAGGAACCAGGAAGAGAGGATTTATGGATCTTGGGGCAAGTCAGGCAAGCTGTGTAGCCTGGTGTGAAGGAAGGCATGTGGGGTTTGGAGTGGGAGACTGACTGATAGCCATGTTGTCCAGGTGTCTCTGTCTTCTCATCTGCGCAGTGATGCTTGCAATTCAGACCTTAAAGGATCGGACCAGGAAGGTTTGTAAAGTGCTTTGGAGAGCCCACGGCTCTGGAGCCTGGTCTATGTCTTGACTGAGTGAGTAGAAAAGGTCATTAAGAGAGTCTGAATTTCATCTGGGTGGGAAGTTTCACCTTGAGTTAGGAGCTCTTCCTTGCAGGCAATTCATCCCCCACTCTTGAGGCTGGAGAGTTCAACAGCATCATCCTCTGCATCCCTGGAGGAGTGACATAGCAACTTCCTTGTTTACTCTCTTCATGCTGCTGAGAAATGGAATCTATAAGCTGAACGTTACAAGTGGAGAAGCTAGAGCTCAGGGAGGTGCTTTGGACATGGGATCTGGAGTGGGCTGTGGGTCTAACCCCCAAATTGCCTCATCTTGACACATAGCATTGAGGCAAGTGGGCTCAGAAAAATTCCTCTTGCCTATAATGCGGGGCTTGGGGCATCCTTAGAGCTGGGGTTTTGCAGGTCTGTGGGAAGGAGAGGGTAGATGGCACCCTTGGCCTTGAGCTGATAAAGGGTCTTGTGTGTGTATGTGTGTGTGTGTGTGTGTGTATGTGTGTGTGAGAGAGAGAGAGAGAGAGAGAGAGAGAGAGAGAGAGAGAGAGAGAGAGAGAGAGAGAGAGAGACTACACAACAACTGCTATCCAAAAGCTGGGGATTAAGGTGAGGAGTCCTCCTGGGCCCTCCAGAGCTGGCTCCGGGCCAGGGTGCAGGGGGCCTAGGGCTCCCGGGAGTCCCGCTCCCAAGCCATTCTCGGAAAAGCCTTTGCAGCAAGGCCACTCCAGGTGCCAGGCCAGACCATCAATCCCTCACTCTTTGGGGCAGCGAGTTTATAAAGCAGCAATTAAATAAGAGCTCTGTAAGTGCTTCTGGGAACTGCCCGAATGCATTTTCCAAACATAAATAACGGGGACCTCCACTCCATGAGCACAGCACATGGCGCGCCTGGCAGCAGCCTGAGAAGAAGGGAGCCCTGTTGTGCTAACGAGTTGGGCTACGTGCCCCTGGTGTGCACGCGCGTTCTGGGTAGGTGGTAGGTCCATTTGCCTTCCCGTCCTGGGTGGTATATTAGCTTGCCTGGACAGGTTGTGGTCAGGAGCCAGTGGCTGTAGCTCCCACTCCACTAGAAAGGCAGGGTGTCATTGCAGAGACAGTGTGACACTGGTGTTGAAAACAACAGCCCTGTGAGCTTCCTTTTGTCCCGTGAGCATCTACTAGGTACCACCTGCCCAGAGATTGACGCTCATCATGAGGCTTAGAAACTTGCCCAAGGTGACAGAGCCTGTCAGATGGAGGACTCCCAGTGAGGACTTTTTGGCACCTCACATTCTAATCTAAGTATTTTTGCATGAATAAGCTATGGGATGTGTGTGCATGTATGCACGCATACATGTGCATGTGTATGTATATATTTGAAGGGCAGAGGACAAGTTTAGGTGTCATTCTTTAGGTGCCAAATACCTTTTTGGACATAGGGTCTCTCAGTGAACCTGAGGCTGTATGATTCAGGTAGTCTGGCTGGCCAGTGAGTCCCAAGGTAATCTGCCTATCTCTGCTTCCTAGCACTGAGAGGATAAATGTGTGCCACCATGTGTGCTACTGAGTCCAATTTTGTTGTTGTAGTAATGTGTTTGTTTTTTTGATCATGGGTGCTGGGGATCTAACTCAACTCCTTGTGCTTTCAAGGCACGATGAGCATGTTTACATACATGTTTCCAGATGTTTCTCAGTCTGCAACTGAGATCTCTCTCCAGCCCTCCATTATCCTGTTTTTCGTGAGAGAAGCAGAAACACAGAGAAGTCTTACCCAGAGCCATAGGAATCTAGGACGTGGTTGTTTGGCCCTTGCCCTTCGGCCCCATCTTCTCCACCGAGGCTTGGTTATTACAACTGTCTGACTCAGGAGGCACGAGCAGCGTGGTTCAGAGAATAGAGTCTGTCTTCATCTTCCCACCTGCCCTTCTCTCATCAAATCTACCTTCACCCATCACATTTCACATCTCAAGTCTTGGCTGAGAGCAGCCTGAGCAGCACTGGTTCCTCCAGGATGCCTGGGTCCTATGGGCCACACTGCTTCTTCTTCTTTTTTTTTTTTACACCTGCTGCCTATGCTCCTACTAGCCCATCACTCGGAGGCCCTTTCCCACCTAGGTGTAAAGGTTGCTCACTCTTGAAAGTATATCCTAACCCTCATCCTTCTACCCTTCATCCTTCCAGTCCTGCTGAATTCAATGCCTTTCCACTATGAACATCTCCACCAGAACATGTTTATCATGTCTCTTTACAGTACTGCTGCATTTACTGGGATCCACCATTCCTCTTTGGTATAAAGTAAATAGTGAGGGTTCAAAAGATGCCAACAGGCAGCTGGAGCCATTCTCTAGCAAGGGTGGGTGCGTCATATTGTTCTTGATGCTCTGTTCCTGAGCATCTGGTATAGTACCAGAGTGTTGGCTGGTACTATACTTGCCATGCCTAGAGTCCTGTAGAGTAACAAACAGGTATGACTGGATTGAACATTGATCTCCACTCTGCCACTAATTTGCTGTGACTTGGACCTAAATCTCTCCCCTTGCCCTGGGCCTCAATGTTCTCATCTGTGAATGAGGAACAATATCTTGCAGGCAGCTTACTGGAGGAGATAAAGCACAGAGAGCAAAGACAATTAGCACACAATGGGAGGCTAATAGGTATTCATTCCACTTCCTCTTCTCTTTCTTGAGTGTTCAGGATAGTGGGGGATGGGCGGGTAGAGGGGGAAAGGATGACATTATGAAAACTCCCTTGTAAATAGATGCACATACAACGTAAATAAACAAAGAGTTAGGATAGTGCTGCTAACAGCACTTTGGGATGAGTATGTGTGCCTGAGCACACACTTTATTATGTACTATCATTGCCGAAAGGTCGGGGTGGGTGGGTGGGGGGGCGTCTCCCTGCTTGCTGCAGAAAACTCAGCTACAACAAAGATCCTCTCTGTTTCCTGGGCCCTTGAGCAGATGTTGGGCATTGGCTTGTCACTGCCACTTGCTGTCTTCTGAGCGTTTGCACCAGAGGATGCAAGCACCCCAAACCCCATTAAGAATCTGCCCCTGTTCAGTCAGGAGTTAGAGATTTCCTTGTCTCACACGGACTCCGTCCAAGTTGCCAGCGATTAAGAAACTCATATATTTTCACACTCATTAAAAGAAACATGATGTTCACTCTTCCAAGAAAAGCCATCCTTGTTTGTAGACTCTGTAATATATTGGGAACGCCTCTTAATTGGCTTCGAGGGCTCCGTGTCAGAAGTCAGACCCAAGTTTGTTTATTGACACAAGGAAAAAAATAAAACGTCGTATAATTAGTTGAGTGACTGACTCTAAATTCAGTAACTGCCATTGGTATGTGGCCTTGTCAGGGTTTAAGATTCCATTTTGGGTTATGAAAGAGGCCAGGTCCCCATAAGCCAGACGAGGGCCACACTGCAGCATCATAGCTATTGTACAAATGGGCTCAGTGTCCTGTTTGTGCTAACATGGAAAACTTTTACGTGTTTGATTTTTATGCAAGTCAATTAACTTGTTTTTTTATAACTGTAAGGGCTTGCTTTGCAAATAAGATTACTTACCACTATAAATTATGGGAACATAAGAGCCTATTCAGACAAATGTTACACACCCCTAACCTGTGCACCAGGCAGCATGCTGGCCTTCTGCAGCAGGGGACAGTGGGGCAAATGGAACCAAAACTCCAGGAGGCGAAGGAGGATGGAGGGGTTATTTGGTTGTATTCTACAGAACCTTTCCCAGATAGGTGCAAGGGGAGTGTGCAAGAGCTGGATGGTGGAGACCAAGGAGTGATTCAGAACACCTCCCTCTGGGCTCATCCCATCCCACCTCAAGTCTCCCCCAGGTGGTACAGAGCTTGGCAAGACCTTCCCTGACAGGGCAACACAGTAGCCTCCGTAGATGCTTTGGCCTTTCCCTTCCCCTTACTCTCACTTCCCACCGGTTGTTTCTTAGCAACAGCGCAGTGAATGCATCTTCCCGAAATTTGACATTTAGGGGCAAGGCTAAGTCTGTCACATCGCCACTCTTCTTGCAATGACTGTCATATTTTTATCTGAGCATCCTGTGGGTAACTTCTCCCCCAATAGAAGGAGAGGGACTGAGAGTCTCAGAGCTGGTGTTCTAGTGGACTGTGCTCATTGGAGTTCAGAGGTCTGGGGGTATGGGTGCAGGCAAGGCCCAGTCTTGGGCATCTGTGACGCCCTCTTGACCGGGCCATAGGGGAGGGCCCTGCAATTCTAGACAATGATCCTAGGATTCTTTTACCTTTGTGATCTCAGACATGCTCCTTCCTACTCTGAGTTATCTTTCTGTTCTGTGATGTGATATAACCCCCAGGGATGGATTGTCACGCGTCATCTCAACAGGGTAAACTTTTGTTGTTCTTCAGCCAGTGTCCAGAGACATAAGATCTGAGACCTGAGAAGGAGGGCCACTGGCAGTCAGGAGTTCGAGGCCAGCAGAGATGCTCAGCATCACTAAGGTGCAGGTGAGCCAGTCAATTGAGAATTATCTGACTGGCATGCCAATCACAGCAAGTTTCAGAAATCTGCCTCGGGAGTGTGGGGAAAGATTTCTGTGGGCTGATCCATGCTTGGGATAGGGTTTGGTTTGCTAAGAAATCACACGGGTCGGGACTTTTGGTGATTCAGGAGTTATCTTCAATATAGTATCTACAGCGTGAATAATACCATCCTTCATAAAGAAATGGGTACAGGGCCAGCGAGAGGGCTTGGCAGGTAAAGATGCTTGCTGCTGAGCCTGCTGGTGATCTGAGTTCAATCCCCAGGACTCACATGGTAGGAAGGACATGAAAGTTGTCCTTTTGTCCTCCACATGCATGCTATAACATGTTACACACACACATGCACACACAGAGACACACCCACACCCACTCACAGACACACCCACCCATAGACACACAGACATACCACACACAGGCACCTACAGACACACCACCCACAGATACACCCACCCACCCACCCACGCACAGACACAGACACACAGACACACAGACATCCCAGATACAGATACCCACCGACACACCCTTAACAGACACATTACCCCCCCACAGACACACAGACATACACACATCCATAGACACATACTCTCACACACACCACACATAGACATACCATACATAGACATCCACAGACAGCCCCCCCCACAGACACACTACATGCAGACACACATACAGCACACCATCCACAGACACATCCACTCACAGACTCACAGGCACAGAAACACACAGACATACCACACACAGACACACACTCACAGACACACCACACACAGAGACACACAGATACAGAAGTACATATAGACACACACAGACATAGAAACACACACAGAAATACATAGACACACATGCACACTCCTACACACAGACACACACAGACACACATAGGCACACACAGACACAGACACATAGACACACACAGACACAAACACACATAGACACAAGTGTAAATTGAACAAAAAAAAGATATTGCTGCTGAAAGAACTTTGGGATGGTCATGAGACCGTCAGAGCCCCACAGCACCTTTGTGAGGAGCGCCATGGTGACTAGAATCCCAGTAAGAGCCAGGACTGTGCACGGCTCCTCTGCGGATTAAAAAACTGATGCTTAAAATATGGAGTGGATTGTCTAGAATCACACAGCAAGCCTTGGGACTCTGGGCTGTCTTCACATGTGGTGAAGAGATCCAGGCACAAATTCTATTACCATGAAGCAACTGATGCAAGCCAAAGGCAGACGCTGTTGTTGGTGTCAGGCCTGGAGGTGCGGGTATGGTCTGTCACTTTAGCTCCTTGAGAAGGTGAAACAGGAGGACTGAAATGTCAATGCCTGTTTGGGATCCAGAATGAGGTCTAGGCTAGCTTGTGCAACTTAGTGAGACCCCTTCTCAAAATAAAAACGTACAAAGGAGTTGGGAGTTCAGGGCTAGGGGTTTGCCTAGCAGGTACAAAGTCCCAACGTCTGGCTCCAGAAGTGGGAAAGGGAAAAAGCTACTGTCAGGCTTCACAGTGTTGGCAGACACTGTCCCCAGCGGAGGCCAACCTTCCAGAGACAACTGTGCCTCCTCTCCACACCTACAGACTTTGTACTCAGTCTCTGGGCTGTCTCTCATGGCCTCTGTGTCTGTCACCTTGGTGGAATTATCATCATCTCCTTAAAGGGGGGTGGCATGCATCAGTCATCTTGACAAGTCTCTTAAAGCTGTTGTTTCCTCTTCTAGAAAATGGGATAACAGCTCTGATCTCGACTGGCAGACTTTCCTTAAATGCTGAGGGGTTCTTGGGTGGCATAAGATACTGACTTTCTCATCCTTTATTTTCTTTCTTTGTCTGACTGATGCCATTTTGGGACTTTGGGGTGTCACGTGTCAGAGAAGGCCAAGGTTTTATGGAAGGTACCAGAAGAGTTTTTGATACTTCTACTCTATTTCGAGGATTCTATTTTGAGATAGTCAATAATGTCAATAGCATGGCTTAAGGAAAACAGGGTGGAGGGTGTCAAGAGCAATTGGTCTCAGAGAAGCCGGTTTTCATGAGTACTAGCAACTAATGGTAAGATTTCACCTTGAAAATAATCTCTCTGCTTGCTCCCGAGATTGTCCAATGACCAAATGTCTCCAAAGAGATTTGTCTCCAAGCTGACACTTGGCAGACCCAGAACTCACAGAAATGTTAGTACTTGGTCCCAACACTTGGATAGTTAGCAAGATTCAAGGCTGCTCTGGTGTCTCTTCTTTACTGTTTAGGATATGTCTATTGGAGAGAGACCTCTGGGACGTTATCTGATGCCTTGGGCATAGCTTTTCACCAAGTTTGATTTGGATATTATTATGCAATGAATTTCATTTTAGATGCTTCACTGGAAGAGCAATAAAGCCAAAAGCTTGGCTCTCAATTTCATCAACAGATTTGGGAACATACTTTATTCATTCATCCATCCTATACCTGCTTGCCCCTCCAAAGCTCCAGCTGTACGCATTTCAATATTCTCTACACACACAAAAAAAAAAACCTGTGTGATATTGGACAAGACAACATCTATCAGTCTTGGTTTTCTCTTCAATAAACTTACGATAAATCTTGTTTGTGGGGTTAGGTGTCTAGTTTGAGGCATGTGGTAGTATTCAAGAAATGATGGGCCGGGCAGTGGTGGTGCATGCCTTTAGTCCCAGCACTTGGGAGGCAGAGGCAGGTGGATTTCTGAGTTCAAGGCTAGCCTGGTCTACAGAGTGAGTTCCAGGACAGCCAGGGCTACACAGAGAAACCCTGTCTTGAAAAACAAAAACAAAAACAAAATAAAAAACAAACAACAAAACAAAACAAAACAACAACAAAAACAAAAAAAACAAAAGAAGGTTGGTGTAGGTGTCACAGTAACAGCCAAGGTGCAAAAGCAAAAGGTTTAAACACACTGATTTGGGGGCTGAAGATGTAGTTGCTTGCAAAGAATGGGTCATACCCTGGTTTAATTCTTCTCACTGAATGAAATTGGACATGGTGGTTGGTCCCTGTGATTCTAGAACTGAAGAGGTGGAGGCAGGAGGATCAGTAGTTTAACACTATCAACTACATAGTGAGTTCAAAGCTAGCCAGGGGTACGTGAGCCTCTGTTGGTTCAACAACAATAGAAACAAATATTAACTTTGCCGCTATGCCTATCAGACTCAAAACAGCTGAAGCTAATGACATTGGAGGGCTCTCCAGAGGAGGTGAGATCAAATAAGGAGGACCTTAGATCTCAGTTGGAATCACAATCAAGATCCACCTTTGACCTCAGGGATGCCATCTCCTCCTCCTCCTCCCCTCTCCTTCCTCCCTTTTGAGGCCTTGTTATGTAGCTTTGGATAGCCCAATACTTTCTATGTAGCCTAGGCTGGCCTCAAACTTTCAGTAAATCCTCTTACTTGAGCTTCTCAAGCATGTTCTGAGATTACAGGCATGTACTATCAGGCCTGGCTTAATTATTCTCTTCTGCTTTTTGAATTGGAGAAATCAGAAGTGAGTGAGGCAATGAGCCTTATAAAGCATGCACAAACACCATTAACGTGCCCTTCTCGCAAGCAAGGAAACCAAGGAGTAGAAATATAATTAAATCTCCTCTCATAACATGTCAGGAGGCAGTAAGTGAATGGGCCATGGGTATGCTGGCTTCAGAGATTAGGGTTGTAACCTCCAGATCCAATGAGGTCAGATATCAGAGTGGAAAGAAAATGGGATTTGGAGTTAGGTCAACCTGACTTCTAATCCCTCCTCCAACTCAGACTATCTTGTGAATCTGGAAAAGGCACTTAACCTCTTTAGCTCTGGTTTCTCTTATCTAGAACTGGAAATGATGGGATCCCCACCCCGCAGGATCCTTGGGATAGTAGAAATAGGGAGTGTGGTTTCTTTGATAGTGTTAAGTTTACCTTGGGGCATCTTAGACTTGTGAGCCTCGTAAGAACATTTGCAAACATGACAGACCTCTCCATGAAGAACGCAGGGGAGAGACTTTTATCTCCAATCTACAGATGAGAGATGAGGGTGAGGGAGGAAGGAAAGGGTAAGGGAGTTCTCTCCAAACTCCATCATGTATTCAATAATTAGTCTATTGGTCAAATGCCACTTAAGACTCTGCTGTATTCATGTGAACTGGCGATATTTATTCAGCTAATATCAGTTAGGCAGCAGCACACTGGTTGGGGGTGGGATGAGGACCAACTCCATTTCCTTGGATAAGGAATTGCTTTGAGAAACTATATAGTGTTGCAAACAGTCTGACAGCCAGCCAGTGATGTACAGCGTTGCAATTCAAACAAGATATAAGAAGCTCCCAGATACACTCACAGGAAAAAGTTTGTCTCTAAGACATGGGAGGCAAAGCTAAGGAAGACTTCAATTGTAGTCTTCTGGACCCTAACCCAGTTCCCTTTTACCCTACTGCATGGGCTAGGCCTTTAAATAAGTTGGGTTTTTAAAAATCTAAACTAAACTAGCATAGGCTAAGGCAAAAAGAAAAACAGCGCGCAGAGGCCCAGGGCAGGAAATTCACTTCCTTGATGAAATTTGGGCAATCTGTTCATTTCTGGTAAGATTTTTCTGGTCAAAGTGGTTTAGAGATGGCTTACCTAAGGTGACTTAAGGTTACAAGTTAATCCATGGGAAGAGCATCTCACTGCAGCAAGAGTGGTCCTAGAATCCATGAGCAGGACATATATCATCCCATGGTACCTGCAATTCCAGGTCTGCATGGGTCTGGAAAGGAGTAAATGGCCTGGGACCAGAAAGATAGGACTTCAATATTAAGTTTTCCTGCCAGCCAGCCAGTTTGTGCTTCACCATCTTCATCCAGGAAATGGGGGGTAATGATGCTTTC
>JADRCD010000315.1:0-12499 GCA_019843815.1 Montemys delectorum
TATATGTTCAAGGTGGATACAGAATCTGTGCATATTGATCAGTGCTGATGAAAGACAGGTTTGGCAGCTATTGGAACAGTAGTGTCAACTTTCCTGATTGCAATCTGGTTAGCACAAGTGGTAGAATTCAGTCATTCTATTTTAACATTTAATTCAGTGTTGACCCAACCAAAGATGGATTGTTTCTTTTGGCTTAACATTCTCATCATTTAGAAATGTTCCATTTTGGGGGCTGGCGAGATGGCTCAGCGGGTAAGAGCACTGACTGCTCTTCTGAAGGTCCTGAATTCGGATCCCAGCAACCACATGGTGGCTCACAACCATCCATGATGAGATCTGATGTGTCTGAAGACAGCTACAGTGTATTACGCTGGAGCAAGCAGAGGTCCTCAGTTCAATTCCCAGCAACCACATGATGGCTCACAGCCATCTGTACAGCTACAGTGTACTCATACACATAAAATAAATAAATAAGTCTAAAAAAAAAAGAAAGAAAGCAGCAACTGGTACCTCAAGTAACAACTCACACTCATGTCATGCCCCAAGTACCCCTCTGGGAGTTTGCTCTTTGAGAAATGTCTGCATGTGTGTTTCCTCTATTGGCTTTCCCAGTCATCCAAGCCAAACTTCTCAGTGCAAACAAGCCAGAGTTAACACATTACCTACATTTCTTTGCTCCAGCTTCAGGCCACACAGGTATAGTAGACTTCTCAGGTTAGCCCCACCACAGAGCTAACTGATCCAGCAGGGGATCTATAGAGTATAAGAGCAAATGAATCCCCAGATATGTGGTATCAAAGGACACTGGGAGTTATAGCCTCTGTCTAAGGCATCAACAGGACATTGGGCACTATAGAAGAGGTCTAGCTTCAAGCAACACCCCAGAACAAGTACAACCTACAGAGAACACAAACACAGCCATTGCTGTTGCACACATCCAACACCCAAGGCAGTATCCATGTACCTGTCGACATGTCTTCACACCTGTCAATGGCTTAGAAAGACCAGGTGTGCAGGGTTAGGAACTGCAGCCTGTCACCCAAAATATCCTGGGGGTTGATCTTCGATGCTGCATAAACTGGTGTATTGTGGCATATTGCAGGTCAGAGGTTGGGTTTAGGCTTTTTGAAGCCAGCCTAGGCTGTGACACAAGATGTTGCGTGGAAACAGCAAGCACCATAACAAAACCCCCAGAAGGAAGCCATCAGCCTCTACTAATATTGAACAACAGGAGGAATCTATATCTATTTCCAAAAGCAAGGTAGTTGCATGTCATATTTGGGTTCCATTTCAACATGGACCCTTCCAGTAAGAACTGGAAGATCGCAGGGACCAGTGGACGCTTCACATGTGCATCACATGGTCAGATAGGAGAGGGTTAAGTTTATATGGGTGGGGCACAGGTACGGAGGAGCATTGTGACTATGGGATGGTACCAGGTGGCCACATGCAAATAGCTTTAATAGACACTTGAGCCCAGGAAAATATGTGCAATTCCTCAGTCCTCCGTTCTGTCAAATAGGACTCAAAGATGCCACTACTGTCTCAGAAGGACTCATTTTTAAACCAACGAACCCAAGACAAAAAAATGAACAAACAAAAAACAAAACAAAACAAATGTAAAGCCTTAGAGAAAAGCCGGAGCTCTGCAGAACTGCTCTGTAAGTTCTGCTAAGTACCAAAGGGTCAGCTAGACTGGATCCAGGGATGGTGTTCGAATGGCCTTGGCATAGCACACACAGGGTCTTGTCTTTCCTCTGCTGTTTCCAATTCACGGGAAGCACCTAATACCACCTCCAAGGAGGGAGGCAGGTAACATGCTATGATTATACTCCCTACTGTTTACCTCAGGGGACTTCCTCAGTTTCATACCTTCATGTCACTGATACCTACCTGACAGGAAAAAAAAAAAAAAAAAAAAAGGATAGGGTTGCAGGCCCCATCTTTCTATCATGAGACAGAATCAAGCAAGTCCTCCAAATCCAGTGCCGTGAGAGACCTGGGGAGTTTCACCTTTATGCTGTCAGCTGCCTCTCAGTGAATATTCCTTAACCATCTCTCCAGCTCAGTGAATATTCCTAATGATCAGGAGACTACAATGGGAGGAGCTCACACAGTGACTCAGGCTCTAAGTCACTCTAATTTGGTTGTTACATGACAAACTGGTCCCTGTGATCTTCCAGAACCATCCCTGGAATCAGACAGTGGACTTTGAGAAACTGATGACAGCAATGTACAGGCAGAGTAGCTAGCTATCCATTTTCCTGGGCTGCTTTAGGGTATTCGGCTGACTAACCTTTGTTCTTGGTGATGGCATTCAGCTTTCTACCATGATGAAAAGACTCCGAATTATGAGGAGGAAAGATTCTTGGAGGCAGCCTGTCGTAGCTGCACTCCGAATCCCCTTGAGACAAAAAGGCAGTGCAGTATTGTGGAAGAAGGTATCGTCCAGATGGAATGGTCACACGAGCCATTCACACTCGTAGATGATACTGCACCTCACATGTGAAAGGGATGATGTCTAACACTGGGCTCTACCGTATGACAGTGTGACTTTACTGAGCTCACCAGTAGACGAACCCCCAAAGACTTTTAGAAAGCCTTTAAATGTTCATTTAGCTTCCCACTGAAAGAGACAAAACAGCAAAGCTGAGGTTGTTCTCATAGGAGGAAGTGTGGCTTCCTCCTGCTGGAGACACCAACGTGTGTGAGCCACTCTCCCGACTCAATATTTCTATGGTATCTGTATCTGATATTGCACTATTTTTAAAGTCTTTGTTAAAAAAAAAAAAGTCAGCAAATGATTCATCTGAACCTTGGGTTATCTTTGTAAATGATTCAGATCATTTTTCCTGTTGTTCAACCTTGTCCCAAGCATTTAAAGCTACTATATCACATTGCTTTAAGGTGGCATCAAAATCATAATTTGTAGTAATTCAGAATACTGACCTTCACCTAGCAACTGATCCTTGGCAATATTAATGTCTCTAGTTTGATTTCGTTGCTCCATAACTGAAGCCTCATCTTTCCACTCTGTCAGCCATTGTGGTTGAGAGCCAGGCTGTAAGATGGATGACATCAAATCTCTTGATCTTTTGGAATTATACAATTTCTGCATGGCTCAGTTATCTGTTTCACGTAGGGTGAATGCATGCTATAAGACACTATTGCTTCTTTAAGTCTTTTTAAGTCTAGTATTTCTATAGGCTGCCAGCCAAATTCTTCAAGCCAATGTGATTTCTCTCTTCTGAAGCTACTTCTCCTATAGTAACTGGAAAATTAATTCTGGGTTTCCAAATGGGCCTGCACTGCCATCCTGTAGCCTTGTCATAAGGTGGCGCTGTGGGCTCAAGATTGGATTCTTCTGAAGGTTCTTTCTTCTGATTTAAAGGCTCCTCTCATCTCCGTTCTATCACTTTTGATCTAGAATTCCATTTCTCAGTCTTCTCCTTATCAAATCTGCTTTATTCTCATCTTCCTTAAAGACAGCATAGAAACTTGTGGTCATTACCAAACATATAATTATTTCTATGCCGATATATAATATTATACAGGGTCCACTTGCCCTTGCCTCTGGCATTGTATAGTCCACTTGTTTTTTTTTTTTCCAAGACAGGGTTTCTCTGTGTAGTCCTGGCTGTCCTGGAACTCACTCTGTAGACTGTAGACCAGGCTGGCCTCAAACTCAGAAATCTGCCTGCCTCTGCCTCCCAAGTGCTGGCATTAAAGGCATGTGCCACCACTGCCCAGCTGTATATTCCATCTTAACACAAGAAATATTTTCAATTTTAACCTACCTCTCTTCTTCCTTCAGAGACCTTATCATTTTCAAATTAATGTGTGAAATGTTTCTATTTAATGTTTCCTTTTCAATGTTTCTATTTGTTTTTCTTTTACTGCTTTCAAACTTAATTCATTACTAGTTCAGAAGTTTGCGACTTTAGCCTCTCAGTCCAACCACAGATCCTTGAGAGTTCTCTTTCTGTAGGGCAGCAGGCTCCTCAAACTAGCAGACACACCTTCTCACAATAACAACAGTAAGTATTTAATCAAAGCTTGCTTACAGTTTGGCTCAGAGTTTTGGAACTGGTCTTTCTATCACAAATTTCAGGTTTAAGAGTTCTCTCCCGGGCTGGAGAGATGACTCAATGATTAAGAACCCTGACTGTTCTTTCAGAGGTCCTGAGTTCAAATACCAGCAACCACAACGTGGCTCACAACCATTTGTAATGAGATCTGATGACCTCTTCTGGTGTGTCTGAAGACAGCTACAGTGTACTCATGTACAGAAAATAATAAACAAATCTTTTTTTTTTAAAAAAAAAACAGTTCTCTTCCCTCTTTCCTATTATACATACTCATGTGTGTACATGTATATGTATTATGTACATAGTATATTACATGTATTATTATATTATATATACATAAATGTGTAATATATGTATATTTTGAAGTATTATGTAGGTTACATATATTATGTGTGTGTGTGTGTGTGTGTGTGTGTGTGTGTGTGTATGTGTGTGTTTGGGGAAGGACATATACCAGGACATAAGGACTTCCCCCTCACAATTCCAACTCTTTTTTTTTAAGATTTATTTATTATTATAAGTAAGTACACTGTAGCTGTCTTCAGACACACCAGAAGAGGGCATCTGATCGTATTACAGGTGGTTGTGAGCCACCATGTGGTTGCTGGAACTTAAACTCAAGACCTTCAGAGGAGCAGTCAGTGCTCTTACCCGCTGAGCCATCTCTCCAGCCCACGATTCCAACTCTTGATAGTCAGCAGTTAAGCAGTTTGACCTTTAGGCCAAAGATAGATTGTATAACAATTTAGGGCTCATCTTAAGTTACCAAAGACCAGTTTTCCCAGTAGACTTAATAATTGAAGTTTTAATAATACTTTCTGCAGTAATAAAATTATAGTTTATAATTATAGTTTATAGCCCACTACAGTGTGTACAGTTAATGTTAGTTTGCTATAACATGCCATGTATGTTACTTAGATTCAACTTTTACTTAGAGAAATGATTTTCTTAAAAAGAGTAAGTATGAGGGGGGAAAGTTTTAAAAGGCATAAAATATGAGGATTTTTGGTTAAAAAGGGTTAACAAAGAGATGGCTTGATGGTTAAGAGAGCTAACTGTCCTTGCAGAGGTCCTGAGTTCAATTCCTAGCACCCACATGGTGACTCACAACCATCTGTAATGGGATCTGATGTCCTCTTGTGGTGTGTCTGAAGACAGCTACAGAACTTAAATACATAGAATAAATAAATAGATCTTTTTTTAAAAAGGGGTTAACAAGGATATTTTGGATAAGAGTGGATTTTGTGTGATAAAAAAAATAAGATATTGTCCTAAGAATGAAAAGTAACAGATGTAGACAAGACCATGAAAGTCTAAAACCAACTCACAGGCTTATATGTGTTTGAGATTTAACAAAGTCTGACCTGAAGATGCATGTCTAATCACATATCTTTGCCAGCTTTGTTAAGTTTTAACTGTAGAAGCAGAGCAGAGAAACTCCATTTGGTGCTAGGCCACCATCTTAGTACCTAGTGACTCAAAGTTCCAGGAGGATGAGTTAGCTCCCAGAAAACAACCCTGACTTAGTGCCCCCCCCCACCCACCCCACGAACACGCAGTCCCAACGACCTGCTCTGTGGTGAGAAGAATATGGCTGTTTTGGGCTTCTGTAACTTACTTATGCAGACACCCAAGGATCGTGTGGGGTTGCCTTGACAGAGCAGGCTTGTTTGCTTGAGTAGACACTGATGGTCTTCTTGTGGTTTTTGTCTTTAAACCCATTCCCACACCTCTCCTTCATGATGTGCCTGAGACTTGGTTCTAAGACTATTGTCCTGCTAGCGTCAAATTGATAAATCCTTTAAATTAGGAGAGAATTGAGTCTGTGGTCTTTTTCCCAGAGGTCTCAAACTCCACAACAAACCATTTGGAGAAAGTGGGTTATAACAAAAACTATGGTAGGGGGCTGGAGAGATGGCTCAGTGGTTAAAAGCACTGACTGCTCTTGCACAGGTCCTGAGTTCAATTTCCAGCAACTACGTAGTGGCTCACAACCATCTGTAATGCGATTTGATGCCCTCTTCTGGTGTGTCTGAAGCAAGTGACAGTGTTCTCATATGTATAAAATAAACAACTAACTAACTAACTAGCTAACTAACTAACTAAATACATAAATCTTTTAAGAAAAAAGAAGACAAATCAGAAAAAACTAAAGCGTTATCATTTAAAAACAACTATGGTAATAATTAATTGTGCATTTAATAAAAGTATCTGGAGAATGAATGTGGAGGGCATGAGGTCTTTCTACTCACAGAGAGCACTAGGGAAAGCAGGAATGTTAAACAGGGGAGGGGAGGGCCTCATCAACAGAAGGGATTCCCTGGGAAGCTGGGAATGGGTGTAGTTTTTCCTTGCTATCTGTAGAGCCAGTTCTCATCATTAGAATCCCCAAACTATTATGTTTATCTCAGACTCCTCTGACTCCTGAGTATTGTTTCTCAGTCAATAGGACCCATTCTTATGAGAGAGGTCCCATGTCCTTTGCAAAACAGGTGACCATGCTTGTCCCAGACCCTTCCTCCACAGACCCTCATCCTGAGCACTGTTCTCAGTGGGTACAACTCACCTTTATGGAAGAAGTCACAGAGACTGTGCAAAAGAGTTTTCAGTAAAGCCATGCCTTGTTACGTTGCCATCATTGTCACGAGAAAACTTTTTCCCTCGTGCTTAAACATGTTAAAATGTACTGCTCCAGGTTAGACTCTGCAAGTTTGAACCAACATTGGCTAAGTCATATTGAATGATATTTCTTCACATGGGTTTTTACTCCGCTGGCCATGGCCTTTGCAGGTGTAAGTGTCCAAAATCTGCTGAAAGAAGACCCCAGACTCAATATGGAAAGACGAAGAGTTTATTCTGCATGTGGGGGTCAACCATTCTGTGAAATGGCGACCCCAGACAAAGGCGCGCAGGCCTTCCTATAGGGAACTGGAGGAACTCTCTAGAAGGATTAGGTAATCTAAAATTTCATTGGTGGGTGCTAGGGAGTCATAGGTGGTCAGTCGCCTGCATTCCTGTCATGAACACTTAACCATAGGATAAGGTCGGGCTGCCCAGCAAAGATGGGATAAGGTTCTGAGATAAGGTACTTCCTCATTTTTGTGATTACCCCCAGGCTGTTCTTTCAGAAGTGGTTTATGATCTTGTTCTGGATTTTATGGTCTGTCCCTGGGGCTGGTGTCTTATGGCCTACTTTCTGGGATTTAAGGTCTGTTTCTAGAGCTGGTGCCTTACTGTCTGGTTGGTTGGTTGGTTTGATTGAAAGGCCAGGTCCTTAAATGGAAACAAATGGGGTTTATGTTGTCCTTTCACAGGGACCCCCAACAAATGTAGTTCCCAATTTCTCCATGGACTATATTTAAGTTTATTTTGGTACTAAAAGAGCTTCAATTAAGTATATATAAAATCTTGAGCTGGTGAGATTACTAGCAATTCCTCTAGGCTCCACCCAACAGCTATTTAGCTCCAGCTTTCCTTGTTGCCTGTCAGAGAAGAGCCAGGAGCCGCGGGTGTATAAAAAGGACTGCTCAGTTTCTCAGCCTTTCTCTCTCCCCCTCTCTCTCCTTCTCTCATCCTCTCACTCCCTCTCTCTCCCTCCCTCTCTCTTTATCTCCATCTTCTCTTTCTTCTTGTCCCAATGTGGTCTCTTCCTCTCTTCCCCTCTCCTCTTTCTGTCCTTCTCTGTCCCCATCCTGCCCCCACAAACTTTTCTCTGTTGCTACCTTCTTACCTGGGAGAAAAATTTCCCAGGAACGCCTTGGCCAGACCACTGGGGTGCTCCCTTCCACCGCATTATACCAGCTGTTTCATGAGAGAGAAGGCTTAGAGGTTAAGAATACTGGCTGCTCTTGCAGTTAAGCTAACTACAAATGTATTTAATTTACAGAGACAGGATTAGGGAGAGAGAGAGCAATTTATATCTTCTATTGCAAAGTCTTCTATATAAGTTGTCAAAGTTAAACCTAAAGTGAGTAACTTAAATCAAGTTTGGGGGCTGGAGAGATGGCTTGGCAATTAATAGCACTAACCTCTTCCGGAGGACCCTGCTGGGATGGGGAGTAGGGGGGCTTCCTGAGAAGAGTCTGCTAAGGGAGGAAGAATTGAGTCAGGCAGTTTGGGTTTGCTTAGGGGTGGATACCCCAAGAAGATTCCTGGAGTAATAGCCTCATCTAGCTGTGTGGTTAATCTGTGCTTAGCGAGCTCCAGGGCCTAAGGAAGACTTCCAAATAGTAGCCAGACAAAGTTATTTTCCTAAAAAAGACTCGGACATAATTTTCTCAGGAAAAGACATAAAATGGATCATAATGAAGAAAATCCCCAAGAATGCGGAACAGAGAGACCAAAACCTAAAAGTGAGAGACAGAATGACAGTGATCACAGCATTCGGCTCAGCTTTGCCGGAGCTGTGTCAAACAGCTGTGCTGGCTTCAGGACTTTTGCCATTTCCAGTGGATGTGGCTGTGCCAGAACCCTGGTCCAATCCCCAGAACCTACATGGCTACTCAGAACTGTCTGTAACTCCAGTTCCAGGGATCCAGCACCATCACACAGACATACCAGCAGGCAAAATAACAATGCCAATAAAATACTTTAAAAAACAAGTTTAAAGTAAACTTAAAGTTTATTTAGTATAAAATAATATTCAAAGTTGGGTATATTTTCTACAAAGCTGATTCTGGAAACAGCTTGGATAAGATGGGTTGAAAACTGCTCGGGTCAGACTCTAGAAGTTTGGACCAAATTGGCTAAGTCATGATGAACCATGCTTCACCTGGATCGTTTCTCTGCCAGCCATGGTGTTTGCAGATACACTTGCACGAGAGAACAGCCCCAGACTTACGCAATGCCCTTGCCCTTGGATGGGACACGGACCCCACCAAAGTAGACTTCATGCTAGCCTCATTACAGAATAAAGATACATAGGGAAATAATAAGAACTGCCAGAAGTTTGCTGCTCCTTTCTCCAGCTATGTAGGCCAGACCAGGAAAACCCTATCTACAGGAGAAATTAATCCCTCATGTCTCACATGACAGGGGGATAAATTTTTCCACTAGAGGATCTCAGAGTCCGCATCCACCTCCTAAATGGTCTCAAAGAACAGAGAGCCAAATAGTGATTAATGTGTACAATGTCCCCCAGACTGACAAATGTGGATGCTTAGGGGACCCCTGTACCTAAGCCTGCCTGCCACCTGACTGGTATGGGACCTAAATGCTAGTTTAATTGGCCATGCCTTCTACCCTGGCTTTCAATTGTCCTCTTCTTAGTGTATTGTTGCAGCATTCTTTTTGTCCAATCACATCAGGGCAGTGACAGGCCTGTGACTGGGCAGGAATAGAGAGGTGGAGCTAGAAGTTTAGGAGTGAGAGAGGTCAGAGGGCAGGAGAGGCAGAAAAAAACCATCATGGCGGCATGGGAAGATGATCCAGAGCCCACTTGGTTTGTTTTTTTTAAAGACTTATTGATTGATTGATTGATTGATTGATTGATTGATGATATGTAAGTACACTGTAGCTGTCTTCAGACACACCAGAAGAGGGTGTCAGATCTCATTATGAGATGGTTTTGAGCCACCATGTGGTTGCTGGGATTTGAACTCAGGACCTTTGGAAGAGCAGTCAGTGCTCTTAACTGCTGAGCCATCTCTCCAGCAACCACCCACGTGGTTTTAAACAGCCACAGGTAGCTAAGGTTTTTACAAGGTTAGAATAATTGAGTTAAAACATTGTCTTTATCATTTGGCTTTGAAATTATTACATTGTAAATTGTGATCTTATTGATATATAAGCCTGATTGGATAATGAGCCTCAAGAGTCATGTTTTTACTGGGTAACTAGGCGCTAAATGACTGTTGGGTGTGTAGAGCATTGCATATAAGCGAGATGCTCTTGCTAGCTGGGAGAAAAGAGCAGGACCCTGCCGGGACAAAGTGAGGAGGCCAGATGGGACCTGCGGGGCAAGAGAGCTTGTGGGGTGGTTTCTTTTTAATATTTCCCACAACCATGTGTCAACAACTGAAATGGTTTTCTGCCCTCCACATGAACACCTTAGTGGGTGAGCATCTTCATTCTCTACCCCACCCCCCCTTTATATAATCAAATACTAAAAGTAAATTTCATCGATCATTAAATCAAAAAAAACAGTAAAAGGTGGGACCAGTTATCTGGATGGCAATGAGCAGTCGCAGCATGGCAATGGGAGAGCAGAGACTACAGGAAGTAAGAAGACACTTAGTGGGCGGCCATGGTGGTGCACACCTTAAACCCCAGCACTTGGGAGGCAGAGGCAGGTGGATTTCTGAGGCCAGCCTGGTCTACAGAGTGAGTTCCAGCACAGCCAGGGCTACACAGAGAAAACTTGTCTGGAAAAACCGGAAAAAAAAAAAAGACACTTAGTTAAAGATTTGGGCTACTTGGTTGCCCAGGCTCCCCTTGATTTGCAAAGCCCCAATGACCCTCCTGCCAAAGGCTCTTGTGCAGCAAGGACCATTAGCAGACTCAGTACTAAACCTAGCCCTCAAAATATTTCTAAATTAAGGGATTGATATGAAACAATGAAGTACCATCTCATCTACACTACGATGCAGGGCAAGTGATGCATGCTGGTCGACTATGAATGAGGTGGGAGATGGATTCATCATGATTACTTCCTACTGGAAGGCTGGTGGGGCCTGCGTTGTCAGTGAACACAGCACATCATGACCTGCAGTGGTTGGATGAGATGGGTTGAAGGTGCTCTGTGTTTAAAACTTGTGCCAATTCCAGACAGCTTCATTTGGGGCTCTTAGTTTGCATTGCCAGGGATAATAATAGCCTCATATTCAATATTTGTTGAGAATGTATAGACCCAACTAAGTTACACTGTACGATTTAAGATAGTCTTTTATTCTCCACTTACACCCCAATTCAACTGTATACGAATATCAACAGAACGCTTTTGGGCTTAATTGCCTCAGTACTGGTGATAAGCAAGCCCATAGAAAGATATCACAGGAGATTCAATTAAGTTGGGGTGAAATGGAATTCCATTAAGGCTCATGATCAAAGGGTGGAAACTCCTAAGTTTTAAGGAGAAAGCAAAGCACTCTAAAAGGACTGCCTGGTTCCTATGTTTCTTAATGAAGTAAAAGGAAGAAAAAGCAAAATAAACAAAGAAAATAGTATGATCTATTATACATTTTAGATACAGACTAAAATGGATTTAGTTGCCTCTACAGTTCACAATATTTCCCACATATGACCCATTTTTTGAGTTAAAAAGAAAAAAAAGCCTGGTAGTGGTGGTTCATGCCTTTCATCCCAGCACTTGGGGGGCAGAGGCAGGCAGATTCCTGAGTTAGAGGCCAGCCTGGTCTACAGAGTAGGTTCTGGGACAGTCAGGGGGACACAGAGAAACCCTGTCTCGAAAAACCAAAAATAAAAGGAAAGGAAAGGTTGTACTTTTTAAGCCCTCTGTGGTGGGTCCAATGAGAATACCACCAAGAGGTCACAGACCTGAAACCTTGGTCAATGGATAGTAGAATTATTTGAAAGGATTAGGAGGTGTGGTCTTGTTGGAGGAAATATGTCACTATGGGTGGAGTTTGAGGGTCCAAAAGCCCATTCCAAGCCCAGAGTCTCTCTGTTCCTCTTTTGTGTGGATTCACCTGTAGAGCCTTCAGCTCCTTCTCCAGCTCCTGACTGTGTGCCATCGTGTCTGCCTGTGAGCCACCATGCTCCATCATGATTATAACAGACTAAATCTCTGAAGCTGTACTTGAGCCCCAATTCTTTCTTTTGTAAGAGTTACCATGGTTATGGTGTCTCTTCACAGCAATGAAACCCTAAGACAATAGTCTTATGGATTTTTCTGGATGAAGGAATTTATAAACTATATGCTATGTCTAGATTTCCCCTCATGTGTTCCCCTGAAATGAATCTGTGTTACCAAACACAAGCATGAAGATGTTTGTGGGGATGGTGAAACCCATTATATGGTATTACCCAGATACTTGGGAAGTTACGTCTCAGATAACTAGAAAAGGACTAGCAGATGAGCATCATAAGCGAAGGAACATCTGTGCTAGATTTTGTTTTCTTGTCATTTACAAAAGCATTCTCTATAAGTAAACAAAGCACATGGTCTCCCCTTTCCTCAGCTATCGCCAAGGGCTCTTGGTTCTTCCAAAGAACCTAAGGCTGTGCTGGGGTGAAACCTTCAGTGCATCTGTGGACTAGCACCGGGGCACTCCACAACACGGCTGATGTCAATGTCTCTGGCCTCTGTCTGGCCTGGTTTGCTTGCAAAGGCAGCGGCTAGCATCAGCCTTGGGAACCTCATCTGCAATCTCCAAGGCATCTGCAATGCCTGCCCCCTCACACCAGCAGGTGGTCCCGCCCCATCCACCTCTGCTGCCCCAGCAAGGAGAAGG